>JAKZJZ010000250.1:0-27617 GCA_022702705.1 Papilionanthe hookeriana x Papilionanthe teres
GTCGACCCAAGAGTTTCCTCCTCTACAAAGGGTCTCAACCGAGAGGAGTACCGCCGTCCGCAGAGGACTCGCTCTTACTACCCCCACCGGTTTAGTCGTTTCCGCACCTACCCCGACTTCTCGCCAAATCAAAGGGGAAAGAAATCCGTAATTATGGTAAACCCGTTACCGTGGAGGGCACGTATCTTCTCGTAAGACCTTCTTCGAGCAATCGGGTCCGAGCTCAAGGATTCCATCACTGACAAGGACCCAAAGAAGAAACAGAAGTAGAAGGATCGCCAGAGAAGCCGTAGCTGCTGAAATTGCTTTCCTGGAGGAAATCCCAGAACTGCCTGAATATACACCGCTACCAGAATATACACCGCTGCCTGACTACATACCACTTTTGGGAGGAAGCAGTTCCATCCCCTCCGCCGCAGGACGAGGAAAATGTTCGCAAGATTGCCGCCGCATTACCTCACCCCGCATATTACAACGATAGCCGCAAGAAAAGGACTAGAACTACGCCGTTTGCTCGACCGCAAACTATGGTAGAAAAGTTAGCAAAGAAGGAAAACCGCCCCGTATCGGAGATTCTACGAAGGATAGTGGCGGGTGCGCCTCAAATCCCGTCTTGGGCCCCGAGTAGAACCCGCCATCATGACGAAAGCCAAGTAAAAGAATGAAGGCTAGTCCGCCCGTCGTCGTCTCAGATTACAGCATTAGGAGGATACCACCTTCCAAAGATTTGGCCGACGCACCATCTGGTCCTAGACCTTCCGCCGCTAGAAGGATGGTATGGCGTCCCACTACCGGGCAGCCGAGATCGAAACAACAGCCCAAGAAAGAAAGTCTCGCCAGAGACTTGAATCCGAAGAAAGTGCTACCGCGATAAAGGGGACCCTAGAGCCTATCGCATGACAACCGCGAGGACACAGTAGAAAGCCCCGCTAGAAGATGCCATGGAAAAGCCGAGAACCGATATCCGACGATCGGCAAAAGAAAGAGAAGAAAAGTTCGGAGACGAGATCGATTCATCTGAATTCATGGACGACGAATATGCAAATCAACATGGTCGAAACACGAGCTTCATCGACTTCGCAAGGTGCTCCCGCAGCCGCAGAAGAGAGGAGCCGGAACCGATGAGAAGGCAGTCAGGAGAAAGACGACACGATCGCTCAAATGGCGAAAAGGATGGAAGAGATGGTCAGTAACTCCGGCCACTCTCCGTAGTCAAGTACAACCACAAAGAGAGACACCCCCGCAGGTCATTCACATCTAGACTCGGAGGAAAAGAGATTACATCCGTCAACGGGGATGATCAACCGAAAATGGATACAACACAAAGTATGATCCCCGTAAAGGATATCAAGAACTCGTGGAACGATAGAGTGCGAGAAGCCTTAGCACAATCGAAGAACGGGACATCCATTCGGACGGCAGTACCTTACCCGTAAGAATTCGACGCCGTCCAATACCCGAAAGGCTTCGTACCACCTCCGTTCAAGACCTTCGACGGAACCGGGAACCCCCGACAAGATGTCGCACACTTTCGTGCCGCTTGTTGCAATGCCGGCGGGAGCGATGCATTGCTCTTCCGACAGCTCGCCGCCAGCCTCGTCGTGAATCGCCTTCGACCGGTACGTAATTACCAAATGGTTCTAGTGAAGACGTTCTTCGCAGTTAGAGAACCTCTTCATCAAGCGATTCGCCGGAGCTTCAAGCACCACATCACTATAGGTGATTTAGTGGCAGAGAAACAAAGGCCGAACGAAACTTTGGTGGATTACATACTCCGATGGAGGAACTTAAGCATGAAATGTGAACCACAACCGCAAGAACAACATGCATCTGGCATCTTACTTAAAAGCATTCACGGCCCGATGAGCACTTCTCCTCAAAGGATTCACTATTAAGACTTTCGAGAAGTTGTTAAGCAAGGCCGAAGCTTGCAAGAAGAGGCGAAGCAATTAAGTTTCGCCGACAAGACGGACAAGCAAAAGCCCGTGAAGACTTTTGAAAAGAAATCCGGATCGTTGCGATAGCCGACAAAGGCAAGCAACCGATGCAAATACCACCGTAACGGCCGCAAAGAACCACAACAGAATTACTACAAGAACCCCGGCCCAAACTATCGACCATCTCCACAAGTATGAACAACCGCCTCGTCCGCAACGTACATTGAGGAGCTTCGAGCGGTGGAATATCCGTTCAAGAATGAAGCGATGCCGAAAATATTCCGTAGTCCGATGAAGACTCCAGATTTCCAAACCGCCGAGCCTAAAAGACCGCAGGAAGTCAACAAGAAAGGTGATCCCAACTTTTTCCCCTACCACCGGATGCTCGGGCACAAGATAGAAGATTGCATTACCTTCAAAAGTTGGCTCAATGACAACCTTCGGAAAGGGAATATAACGATCCCGAAGGAGTACATGAAGGAACCCCGTAAAGGAGGTTCCGTCAATGTTATCTCAACCGATCCCATCATTCCGATGGATCCCTATACGACCGACGATGGATGGACTACCGCTCGGACGAGGTCTTCGAAAAGATTTTAGACAAGCATCCGAAACCGCCTCGGTGCGAGCTTCAATTCGTAGTTCGAGACCTCGTTAAGCCGGTACTATCACTTGCGATGTAAGAACCACCTCAACAGAGAGGCGATCGAAGAAAAGAAGAAAATCGACGAAGAAGAGAGGACCGAGACTCGCTAAGGCTGCACTAGGGGTCGCTTATCCTAGATAGCTGTTTCCGATTCGGGGAGAAATCCCTCGAACCTCCGATTTTGTATGATTATCTCGCTCATTTCGGTGGGATCATATAATGATAAGGGTGATGGCGTTGGCTACGTTTTCGACCGTTTCTAACGATTACGTAACTAGCGACAATCCGGATATCGATTTCGACATCAACGACAATTCTCAAATCATACACGATCTCGACGAGCAAAATAACGAAGAAGGCATCCATAAAGGAGGCTACGAGAGTTCAACAAGCAACGAATCTATCTCGCGAGTTTCGAGGAGCTCCAATCACGATAGTAGTTAGAGCCTTCGTATCTCGAAGATAATCCGAAGAGCCCGTCATTCCGATTCGTGAGGAGACACCGACAAGCTCAACACTAGATTCGAAGAAATTACGAAGTCAACTTAAGAAGTGGAAGAGTTCTACCTCCGAGAATGGGTCCAAAGGACAAAGGAAAGCGTGTGGTCGTTCAAGAAGAACCAACCCTGACAGAAGAAATACCCATTCGAGAAGAAGCCGAGACACATGAAAATAAAGTGGACTACAACGTGCTAGTCCATCTTAGGAAACTACCGGCCAAACCGAGCATCTACGACGCTCTCATCTTATCAAAGGAGATGAGAGAAGCTCGATCAAGGCCTTACTCGATCCCGAAATTTGCTTAGCTCAAATGGCCGGAGATTCCTTAGATGAGGTTTGCTCGTTAAAGGAACAGACGAGGTGTTACCTTCACTGACAATGACCTACTACTTGGGATGACGAGATCACAACCGACCGTTGTACATTTCTGGCTACAATCGGAAAATTTACACTCTCCCGCAGTATTGGTGGATCCAGGAGCATCAATCAATATAATGAGTCTTCGAACACTAAGATACTTGGAAATCGATGCTCGCGAGCTCGAGGCCGACAAAATGTTATTAAGAGGATTCAACCGTAAAGGAGAAAGAGCCCTCGGATCAATAACGCTACCGATGAAGACCGGTGACTTAGCAAAGACAACCGCAAAATTTCACATAATTGATTCGAAAACGTCGTTCAACGCTCTACTCAGGCCGACCATGGATACATGAAAACAGTGATGGTACCATCATCTCTGCATCGGTGCATCAAATACTACGATGGAGGGGAACAAAGGCATCAAAGGTGACTTGCAACCATTCTCCGTACATGAGATTGGAATCCATGAAGACG
This sequence comes from Papilionanthe hookeriana x Papilionanthe teres, assembly GCA_022702705.1. Taxonomy (NCBI): domain Eukaryota; kingdom Viridiplantae; phylum Streptophyta; class Magnoliopsida; order Asparagales; family Orchidaceae; genus Papilionanthe; species Papilionanthe hookeriana x Papilionanthe teres. The sequence goes on from JAKZJZ010000250.1 coordinate 3,919, forward strand.
CAACTTATTATGCACCGCCAAAGAAAACAATCTTCTCCAGTAGATACCGTAACAAATGAAGCAAAGAAAGTTCGAGACAACGAAGAACCCGAAGTTCTAGTCCAACAGCTCACTCACCACTCCCTTCCGGCGAGATGGTGAAGGTTTCTCCACAACTCGCATCCGAGGTCGAGGCCGGGGACGAGGCCGTGGTAGAGACGTTAGGACAGCTGACAGAGGAAACCAGCCCATCAATGTTGATCGGGAAGATAGTTCTCGAAGAAGAAAAAGAAATCAAACAAGAAGCAGCGACAATAAGTCGAAGAAGCCGCAATTCAAGATCTCTCTCGAAGATGAGAAGAACGAAGAATACAAATCAATGTACGAAAAGATTAACCACTACGTACATACTATGACCCTAACCCCGATCCATTCTAACAAGATCGAGGGTATGGTGGTCAAAGAGGTACGTAGCGACGGTACAAAGCCAATCAAATTCTACCGTGGTGCTTCTTCCTCCAAAACTGAAAATAATGTACAATTCGAAGATGTCACTTCATCAGAATTAATGGAATTACCTTTTGAGTGGTACTCTCCCCGTGTTCAAAATTTAATTCAACGTGGTTTCTTACCTCGACAATGGACAAAAGGTCAATCACAACATTTTGAAAAATTATGGAATAACTCCGGTCGTCCACCCAATTCAAAGTATGGTCTCGGATTCGGCACGCAGGGATCAGCCGACGATACCGAATTTTGCTTGGTTGTCACTCGCGAATCCAATGAAAACTGCATGGAAACTACGTACGAACTCGAAGATTTACAAATCGAGACGCTCCACCGTAATTCGAAGAAGAAATCAAATCTACAATAGATGAGTTAACGGAAGTTAACTTAGGTACTAACGAAGAGCCTAGACCTACCTTTGTTAGCTCCTTACTCAACAAAGAAGACTCAGAAGAAATAATCAAATTATTAATGGAATTTAAAGACTGGTTTTGCTTGGAATTACGACGAGATGCCAGGATTAGCTCCGCAGGTCGCAGTCCATAAGCTAGGAGTGGATCCTACTTCGTCCCGCCGACAAGGTCCCGTAAGAATGCGTCTAGAAATCGAACAACAAGTCATAGCCGAAGTTAAAAAGCTAATAGACGCTAAATTTGTCCGTGAAGAACAATACCCGACTTGGCTAGCCAATGTAGTGCCAATAAAGAAGAATGGTCGATCGAATTTGTGTGGATTTCGCAGATTTAAACAAGGCATGTCCAAAAGATGAATTCCCTCTACCGATCCCGAACTAATGATCGACATTGCTTCAACACATGAAATATTCTCATTCATGGATGGATCTTCGTGATACAACCAGATAAAAATGGCTCCAGAAGATGAAAAGCTTACAAGCATTCGTAACGCCGATCGAGTATTTTGCTACACAGTGATGCCATTCGGACCGAAGAACGCAGAGCAACCTACCGTAGAGCAATGACAAGAATTTTTGATGATCTCATCCACAATCAAGTCGAATGCTACGTGGACGATGTGGTCATCAAAAGCAAAGTAAAGGAAAACCACTCGTATGATTCGAGAATTGTTTTCGAACGATTAAGACAATTTAACCTTAAGATGAATCCCTTAAAATGCGCCTTCGGCGTCACCTCCGGAAATTCTTAGGATTCGTTGTCCGACATCGTGGAATTGAAATCGACCCGGAAAAGATTAAAGCTATCTTAGAAATGCCGCCTCCCAAAACCTTAAAACAACTACGATCTTTTCAAGGGAAGCCGGCATATCTTCGACGCTTTATCTCAAACTTGTCGTGTAGGTGTCGACCTTTCTCGGCACTAGTTAAAAAGGACGCCAAATTTATTTCGGGAAGAGAAATGCCGTAAGGCCTTCGAGGACATCAAACAATATTTAATGACACCTCCCGTCTTAGCAGCCCCGGCCTCGTGTAGACCGTCGATACTTTACACCGCGGCTTTAGACGACTCTCTCGGAGCCCCGTTAGCCTGTGTCAATGATGAGGGTAAAGAAAATGCCCTTTACTACTTAAGCCGTCATTTACTTCCGACGGAAGTAAGGTATCCCGCAATTGAAAAGCATTGTTTGGCCCCGATCTTCGCCGCTCAAAAACTCGAGCACTACATGCTTTCTCATAAGGTCAACTCGATCTCGAAATTTAATCCATCGCAATACTCGATGACTCGTCCAACACTTTCCGGCAGACTTGCCGATGGTCAATGATATTATTGCAATTCGATATAACTTTCGTGCCTCTTCGTGCCGTAAAGGGACAAGTCTTAGCAGTACTTTCTCGCAAAGACACCCTTTCGTCTGCGAATCTCCTCTCAATGACGATTTTCCGTATGAACAAATAATGAATCTAGAAGACCCCGATGATCGACGTTGGGAATTATATTTCGACGGAGCATCTTCAAGCACACAAAGACGAAGAATCGCAAGTGATAGTGCCCGTAAGGCAGAATCGGCTAATCTTTATAACACCTGAGCGGGGATGTTAAGATACTCCTACCACTTAACGTAACCATGTACAAACAACGAAGCGTAATACGAAGCCCTCAAAACGGGACTGGAATTAACTATTCAAATGGGGATAACAGACATCAACATCTACGGGGATTCACAGTAAATCATTCAACAGATCGCCGGACAAGATAGTAATTTTAAAGCCAAGACTCGAACAATACTTCCAAGATGCCATACAAGCTTGTTGGAACAGATTCCGAATGTGACGATCTACAAAATTCTCGTAAAAGAAAATGCTTTAGCAGATGCTTTAGCCCGTCTCGCAAAAGAATTTGCCTCGTTTGCAAGATGAATCAGCAGAAGTGTCGCTTCACGTACGTCAGTCCTATCACAAACTCGACATAGACACAATACATAAACCGAAAAGGAAAAGGATCAACTGCAGCAGTGACGTAAAAACACGTAAGATCGGCGACAGACCATTAATGGACTACTCCGCAAACAGGAAAGCTACTGGACGATAGGTCGCTAGCCCATCGTATCAAGAAAAGAACTCCGTCCTACGCATTAATAAACAACACATCGTACGTAAGGTCTTTTAATCAAATGTGGCTAAGGTGCTTAAGCGGGTCCGAGGCCCGTGAAATCGTTAAAGAGGTGCATTCGGACTCGTGGCGCTCACTCACCGGGTCCAAAGATGAAAATGAAAATTAAAAGACTAGGGTACTATCGGCCCTCGATGATGACCGATCGCATGAAAATCGCCAAGAGCCGTCACCAATGCCAAGTGCACGGAGTGGTTCTACACCAACCTCCAAATGTGCTACATCCGACAACTGCGTCGCGGCCATTCGAATGTTGGGGCACGTATATAGCGGGTCCGATGGAACCACCATCTTCAAAAGGACATCGCTTCATTCTTGCGGCTACAGCATTACTTTTCCAAGTGGGCAGAGGTAGCTCCACTTAGAGAAGTGAAAGCACACCACGTGCTACAGCTTTTCAAGAACCAAGTTGTCTACCGTTTCGGGTGCCGCGCAGATCATCTCGTATAACGGGTCAGCATTCGAAGCACGCAAATCAACAATTTTGTCGAGAGACACGGAATCGACCGGCGATACTCAACAATTTACTACCCAAGAGCAAACGGCCTCGCCGAGGCTTTTAATAAAACTCTCGTTCAAATCTTAAAGAAAACCTTGGACGATAATAAGAGAAATTGGCACGAGAAGTTGTTAGAAGCCTTATGGTGCCTACCGGACAACCTTCGTAACTCCTACTCAAGCTACACCTTACGCTCCGGAGTATGGGTCCGAGGCAAGTAGTTACCTTTAGAGGTTCAGCCTTCCTTCACTCGGAATTGCGGTTGCAAATAAAATCACGACAGAAGAGAACGCCAAATTACGACTCGAAGAATTAGAAAGCTTGGAAGGGAAAAGACTTGCAGCAGACAACGAATTTAGAACTATACCAAGCTAAGATGGTTCAAGCCCATGACAAACCGGGTCCGCCCAAGAGCCTTCAAAGTTGGTGACTTAGTTCTTGTTCTCAAGAGACCTATTCTCGCACATCGCAAGATAGGAGGAAAATTTGAACCCACTCGGGAAGGACCATTCGTGGTCAAGCAAGATACTCGTGAGGTTCCTACCGACTAGTGAATTGCCAGGAGAACGACATATGCTTCCGATCAACGGACGATACTTGAAAAGTATTACGCTACCCGATGTTTCGAAGGAATGAATTCTTCATCCCTAAGAAACACGGGCGAAGTAATTACTTATGATTGGGTCCGAACCCAAAAATAATAAAATATGCTAAAATAAATAAAATCATGATAATAATGTTTTCCTTGTTTTCTTTCCCAAATCAAAATCTCTTCCCTAATCTTATCCTACTTCATTCCTGTTAAATTTAAAAATGTAAAAATAAAAAGAAAAAAATATGTCTTTAATAATAAACATTTTCTTAATGTTCTTGTTCTTAAGATGTACCCCCGATCCTTTTCCTTGTCTTTTCGCAGGGAAATGTCGAACCGGCGGTTGGTCCCGAACTTTAAGAATGGCGTAAGCCTCGCACTCGATGAAAAGAGGGTGAAAGATGGAGCGATAATCGAGATTGACTCGGATTTCGCACCGAACAGGCCTACAAGACGAGGAAAGTGACCGGGTCCCGCTGACCGAGAAGAACTACCCGGCGTACAAGGATGAAAGTGGGTGGCCCAAGCCACCAATCCAAAGAAGAAGAAAAGAAAGGCAAACACCGAAGAAGATAAGAAAATGAAGTCCGTAGAGGCTGCAGCAGCAGGGCAGCTCGTCGCCGCCGCGCCCACAGAGATTCAAGAAGTTCGAAGAGCTACTCTCACAGCAACGCAACGAAGAAATAAGAATCGCCGTATCCGTAAGATGTTAACAAAACTAGTTGCGGACCAGCGCGACGAGACAGTTGCTAATGCCAGTACATACACTTCAAGGACACCGGTTCATCAGGAACCTGAAGAAAGGAGGCCAGCTCCTAGGATAACAGTAAAGGACTGTGGAAATCTCCGTAAGATCGAAGAAAGAAGGCTACCACGCCACCGGATAGAACCACCAGTAATGCATGACCTTGTTGCAGAAGCAACCCCGGGGGATGTCCCGACAGGCATCATCCCTGAGGAGCCGAGGTATGCAGGAGAACGTGAAGGGATTGAACCGTATATCCCACAATATGTCACCAGGCCTCGCCATCTGCATAATTCCGGAATACGAGCCGGAGAGAATGCGTAATGTTGAAAAGAAAACCTTCGAATACTTCGAGAGAATTAGAGGCAGAAGAATCAATATACTAGAGGGCCTCGAGCTACATACGTACGTATTCTCGAGTATGAACAACAAGAAATCGTGGATTGCATCCGGGATTTGAAAAGAATGGGCCGAGCAGTGCCGCCCGAGGGAAAACACATACTCGTAACCCCGGAGATGGATGCCAGGGAAGGGAAGAATCACAATACAATGCGGATGCTGCTACAACTTTGCCGAAGACAGGAAGGGAAACCCACCGGGAATACTCCGTCATGGGCAAGTGGATCCGATGCCATTAGTCATCAAGAGAATGGTAAAGAGATTGATAACATGGAGGGTACTGCCAGCAGATTGCATACCCAATAGTCGCATTATCAACATCTACAAACAGTAGTGATCGCATACCCCCGCATATAGACCACCACGACTTTGTCGACCTTTCGCACGCTCTCTTTCCCGAACGAGTGTAACATCATGTTCGGATCCGACCTCCGGATAGCAGTGCCCGTGTGAGTTCCGAGGGCCGTTGAAGATACCTTTACCGGTAGGTTCCATCATGATACCGAAGGGCAACGGAGCGAGATATCGCTAAGCATTGCATACCGAGAGTACCAGTGAAGCGGATCTCGGCTACTTTCGAAGGATGGACGACAGGAAGACACCTTACCATTTCCAGCCGTATCCCGAGCTAGAGAGCCTCCGCCTTACAAGCCGTGAGTTACATGGAAAATATCACACCTCCAATGTACATCCATACGGTATCCTCGCCAAGGATGGCTTGGAAGGTGATGTTATCGACCATGTACCCCACTATTCGTACATGGATTTTTGACAGATGCTTATTTGGATGGATCAACAAAGATCATACATAGTCCGTTTTGAGTCTACATGGATTGTATGAGATGTATTCCGCATCGAGTCGTATGATGTATCTTCAACATGATTGGAATGAAAGTGACCATGTCACATTTTTGGCCTTCACCTCTTTTGTGCAAATTGATCGGGAAACGCCATTAAAGTTAAATGAACTTCGAACAAAGAACAGTAAAAGAAATAAAAAAAGAGAGTAAAAGAAAACTTTCCTTAAAAATCTAAAAAATGACGAACACCAAATTCACATGAACATTAAATAAGACGATAAAATAAAATTTAATCATTAAAGGATAAACAAAATCAACATAAATGTTAAATCAAATCTCAAATCAAATTCTCAATCAAATTTCAAATCCAATCTCGATCAAATTTCAAATTTGATCTTCCAAATTTCAAATCAAATCTTAAATCAAATCTCAGCCGAGTTCAAACTCATCCTTCCAAATTTCGAATTCAATCTTTCCAGATCTCAAATCTCAATCAAATTCAAACTTTTGGGTCGAGGATTTTACATCCAAGACTGCACTGCTTTAGGATTCTTTCCCTATTGCACTGAAATACATCAAAATCAAACTTTTTGGTCGAGGATTTTACATCCGATACCGCACCGCTTTAGGATTCTTTCCCTATCGCACCGAAATACATCAAAATCAAACTTTTTGGGTCGAGGATTTTACATCCGATACCGCACCGCTTTAGGATTCTTTCCCTATCGCACCGAAATACATCAAAATCAAACTTTTCGGTCGAGGATTTTACATCCGATACCGCACCGCTTTTAGGATTCTTTCCCTATCGCACCGAAATACATCAAAATCAAACTTTTCGTCGAGGATTTTACATCCGATACCGCACCGCTTTAGGATTCTTTCCCTATCGCATTGAAATACATCAAAATCAAACTTTTCGGGTCGAGGATTTTACATCCGATACCGCACCGCTTTAGGATTCTTTCCCTATCGCACCGAAATACATCAAAATCAAACTTTTCGGGCCGAGGATTTTACATCCGATACCGCACTCGCTTTAGGATTCTTTCCCTATCGCACCGAAATACATCAAAATCAAACTTTTTGGCCGAGGATTTTACATCCGATACCGCACCGCTTTAGGATTCTTTCCCTATCGCACCGAAATACATCAAAATCAAACTTTTCGTCGAGGGTTTTACATCCGATACCGCTCTCGCTTTAGGATTCTTTCCCTATCGCACCGAAATACATCAAAATCAAACTTTTTTGTCGAGGATTTTACATCCGATACCGCACCGCTTTAGGATTCTTTCCCTATCGCACCGAAATACATCAAAATCAAACTTTTGGGTCGAGGATTTTACATCCGATACCGCACCGCTTTAGGATTCTTTCCCTATCGCACCGAAATACATCAATATCAAATTCAAACCTTTGGGTCAAGGATTTTACATCCGAGGCCGCATCGCTTTAGGATCTTTTCCCTATCGCAATGAAGTACATCAAAAATCAAACTTTTGGGTCGAGGATTTTACATCCGATACCGCATCGCTTTAGGATTCTTTCCCTATCGCACTGAAATACATCTAAATTCAAACTTTTGGGTCAAAGATTTTACATCCAAGACCGCATCGCTTTAGGATCCTTTCCCTATCGCAATGAAATACATCAAATCAAATTCCTGGGTTAAGGATTTTACATCCGAGACCGCACCGCTTTAGGATTCTTTCCCTACAAAGAATGAAATACATCAAAGTCAAACTCTTGAGGTTAAGGATTTTACATCCAACACCGCATTGCTCCGAGATCTCTTCTCATTGTAATGATTCAATCCAATCATTTCAATTTTCTTTTCGAGGTCGAAGATGTTACATCTAAAACCACAAAATTCCTTTTTTTCATTTCAAATCAAATCCCTTCAAATTAATTTCGATAAACTTCAATCTAAATCGAAACTCCAAATTGAAATCTAAACTCACACATCAAAACTTAAACTAAAACAAAATGAAATCTAAATTGAAATTCCCCGCATCATGTGATTTGGAATTTACCTCCTTTTCCTTTCCTCAGCCGAGAGTTCAGAATCTCCAGCTTCGCAGATATACTCGACACTCCCCAACGGAAACTTTTCTACTTCGTCCTAAGTTTGTCACTTGACATCCGTGTTGGTTTTGCCGATCGCTTCGGTCAACACCAATACGCGCGGTGTGCTCCGTCACCACCACACCTATCGGGGTCCATTTGTCGACCTCATTTTTGATGAGGTCTTCTCTTCTTCTTTTTAGTGATTAGGATCTAGCTTCAGCTTTTCCTTCGACTATCTTAGGGGACTAGAATCGGGACCCACCTTTTAGAAATTCAAACCACTTCTTAACTCCCCGCAAACTCCACAAACTCGACCGTAGACCCCTAATCACCTAGAGGGTTGAAATCAAATGTGGAAGTTTAAAGGATGAGTTCCTATAGGACTCTTCGGCCTTAGGATCGTCCCCGGCGGCCCGGTCTCGGTGAAGGGGCCGACTTACACACACACTACACTTATACACTACACCTACACACTACACTTCCACACACTTCCTAAAACCACACCCATACCCAACTCGACCTCCCGACTCATGTAGGTGATTCACATGGATGGTCCTTAACCCCTAAGCCCTCTGGCAAGAGGGTTAGAACAACATAGTGGATGCCTCAAATGAGTCCCTTCATGGCTCATGTGAGCTTGATATGACTTCATGGCTCAACCAAAATGACTTCATTCCACTCAAATTCACCAAATCTTCAATTTTCCAAATTTTCAATTTTTGACCCCCGGGACCCTACACCCGCCTGACCTACCAAAGCCCTTGAAATTACCCAACTTTTTCAAAATCACCTAAATTACCCAAAATTCCTCAAAATCAATCCCAAATATTTCCACACCACTCAAATTGATCATCCATACCCAAAAATACCAAAAAATTGCAAGAAAACCTCCCAATACCCTCCAAATACCCAAAATACCCCTCTTGACCTAAAAAATTCAAAAATTCAGAAAATTCCCAGAAAACTCCTGAAAATCCCAAATATTCCCAATTTCATTTTGTCCAACTACACTATGGGCCAATTTTGTCAATTTACCCTACTTTTGTCAAAACCCCCAATTTGACCCATTTTAACCCAAAGTGAACCCAATGTCAAACCAAACCTACCCAATTGACCCAAATTCTGGTCCAATTCAATTCTAAACTTCCATTCAACATTCCCAATACCAATCTAGACCAAATCCAAGTTCAATTTGATTGACATTTCGATCCAATTTCACTTTTGGCCTTAAAGCCCAATTTGGACCCATGACCCAAACTTAACCCAAACTCACCCAATTCAACTCCAATTAACCCCAAATCTTTTCCAAATCTTCCTTAACATTCCCACAAACAAAGCACTAACATGATTTGCCCAACATTTAGACCCAAACCCCACTCAACTTCAACTCAAAGCTAAAAGGCCCTATTTTGACCTAAAACCAAACCTAACCCAAATGAGCCCAAACCCCAAAATCAAAGCTCAACCAAAGTCAAAACCTCTTTGAAACACTCTCATAAACATTTCCCAACATTTATTTTACATCAATTTCAACCCTAGCCCAACATTGGCCCAACTTGGCCCACTTGGGCCTATGTTGGCCCATTCACCAAAAGAACCCAAATTCAACCCAATTCAAACCCAAATCACTCCCAATTTGCTTCAAGTCACTCATGACTCATCCATGAGCTAAAAACAACATTTGTTTGGCCCACTCCTTCACAAATTCCCCATCCATAAATTTATTTCCAAACCAAAAGCCCACTTTCTTAAACCTTCCTAAAGCCCGTCTCCACCAAAATCCAAAGGGGCAAAATCAATCTAAGGCCCATATGACAAATTCTCTTCATCATGCATTCAATTAAAATCATCCCTAAGTCCTAAACCAATGATCAAATAATTCTAAATAAATCTTCATCCAACTTTCCACCAAAATGTCCAAAATCCTTAAAATTCATTTTTATGAAGTTGACTAAACTTTTCCCAAGCCAAATGGAGCCATGAATGAGCCATTCAAAAGCCATATGAAGCCATGAAAGTTTGGCATGTGACCATGCCATTAATGGTAAAAGGAGGGGCTCCTTTCCTAATCATTCATTAAGCCTTTTAACCTTATTCATGACACACACTAAACCATGTTTAGCCACCTCATCATGGATAGAGACCATACCATTCTCTCTTGGCCGACCCAACTGATCCTCTCGGCCCAAAATCGAGCCATGGGAGGTGCACACAACCCAAACCAATGGGTCGACCAAATTGAAGCCAAAATGACCCCTTCCCCATTCCATTTTAATTCAAAGCCTTTACACATGGCAATTGCCAATCTGATCGCACAAACCTCCAGCCCCGACCCACCTGGATCCGAGGGTGACCCATGCTCGCCGGCCACCCGCCCGGGTCGCCGGAAAACACCATGACCGAGACCTCGGGAGGAGCCAAACTTTGAATTCCACCTCGCCGAGCCGCCCCATGCCCAATGGCCACCATGGCCGTTCTTCCCATGACCAGCAGCAGCTCGATCCCAACCCTCGTCATCCCCGTGAGGCTCTCCAACCACCTCTATTTAAACCCGACCCCCTCACGACCATGAGAGGAGAGTTGCACAAACCTTGCCGAAACTCGCCAAAATTGTTCCAAACCCTTCTCCACCCTTAGAGCAGTTGATCCCCAGTGTCAATTTGCCCTAATCCCCACTGACAAAATCCAATTTCTCAGCTGAAATTCCACCCAAAACCAGGACACTTCTCCACAGTGAGCCAATCCCCAAATTGATTGCATAGTGACGGGAAGACCCTCCAGGTACGCTTTTATTTTATTGCAATTTACTTTCTTGCAATTTACATTATTGCAATTTCATTAATCGCATCGCACTTACTTTTCTTGCATGATAAACAACCGTTGCATGAAAACCCACACCTTTAGGATAGTCCCTAAAACCGAAACCAAAACTAAGTTAAAAGTCATTGCAAGATAAAATTCACCGCCACAACATTTTAAAATATAAAACAACTCAAAATTTAATCACAAACGTAACACAAAACTACAATTACAACTAAATTAAAACGTCCTGTTGGATGATCGGGAATACCTCGGATGATGTAACCTACGTGTTGCTAACGGGATTTCCCACGGTCTAAATGAAGGTGTGGAACTCATTCGATTGAGTTTAGCAAATTCATCCGGACTAAGTGAATCCGATAAAAATAATGATGCCGGAAGGATGGAACCGTGGGATCTTAACCGGTGTCGTTATAATCAACTTTAAGATTTGTTTTAATTAAAATATTGAAAACACTTGGAAATTAAGATTTTCTCTAAACCAAAACACTTTTCTCATCCTCTGATTTATGACTTCTAAAACTAAACCTCTGCAACAACAAGGAGCTTGGAGCATGGTGGGTAGCACGGTCATCATCGTCAGCAAAACTTGAATCTACATCAGCAAAACTTTCTTAGAATTAAACAACCAAGCCATAGGATTTCGAGGTAGTTTGCCTAGTGCAACATAAATCCTCAACGTTTTGTTAGGCATTTGCACTGCAAATTAAGCCCTAACCGATTTTAGGATTCCGAGGTAGTCGTCCGATACGACATAAACCCTCACATCTTCGAGGCTATTTGTATGATTGTGTCATACGAATGTAAGTCCTAATTAATTAAAAATGGCAAGATCAAAACATCAAATAAACATTAGGACTTTCCTAAATTCAAGCCAAACAATAGGATAGTCGGGAGATTACCGAAGTTCACTTCGAATCTGTGATTTCTCCTACTTTTCTTCCTTTGAATTCCCAAAACAAAATGTTCCAAATTTGATCCATTCCCTATTGAAATTCCAAACTTCAATCCTTTCGAGAACTTAAACTTTGAAATTCTTGAGAGCAGAATTATTGATTATTATCGAGAGTTTTCTTAGGTGATTCTCGTCACTTAAGATGTAATTAACTATAGGGGCTTGCCCTTATAGGGAATTTTAAAGAACCCATGTAATATAAACCCTGTTTAAAGCTTTCATATTAAGCAAGGGAATTTGTCGGCTTATAAAATTAGTTCGCAGACCAAACGGATGTCACAAATCTTCTAGTTTATTTAATCGAGCCCCACCATCAAGCAGTGTGTCTATCCTTAGGGATAGATACAAGATTTGTGGTGCGGTGCTCGTTTATATAAACTATTTGGGATGTGAGATCGGTTTGATTTCATATCTTAAAATTTTCAAATTTAAAATTATTTTCAAAATCAAATACTACTTTCTAAATTATATATATATTTAAATGAAATTTAAAATTTAAATTCGCTGACAACTTCTGTTAGGCGACCCCTTTTCAAAATAAAACACACAACCTAAAAAAATATGCCGACAGATGGAAGTAAAGTATCCTCCAATTGAGAAGCATTGTTTGGCCCTGATCTTCGCCGCACAGAAACTCAGGCATTACATGCTCTCTCATAAGGTCAACCTTATCTCGAAAGTTAATCCGTTGCAATATTTGATGACTCATCCAACACTTTCTGGCAGACTTGCCAGGTGGTCGATGATACTATTGCAATTCGACATAACTTTCGTGCCTCTCCGTGCCGTAAAGGGACAAGTGCTAGCTGACTTCCTTGCAGCACACCCTTTACAGGCAGATTCGCCTCTCGACGATGATTTGCCAGACGAGCAGATAATGAGCCTAGAAGACGCTGATAATCAATGTTGGGAACTATACTTCGATGGAGCGTCCTCAGCACAGAAAGACAAAGAATTGCAAACGATAGTGCCCGGTAAGGCAGGAATCAGACTAATCTTTGTAACACCGGAGCGGGGGATGTTAAGATACTCCTACCATTTAACAGAGCCATGCACAAACAACGAGGCAGAATACGAAGCCCTCATAATAGGACTAGAACTGACCATTCAAATGGGAGTAACGGATATCAATATCTACAGAGATTCTCAGTTAATCATTCAATAGGTCGTCGGACAATACAGTATTTTAAAGCCAAGACTCGAGCAATACTTTCAGTATGCCATGAAACTGTTGGAACAAATTCTGAATGTGACAATCTACAAGATCCCCAGAAGAGAAAATGCTCTCGCAGATGCGCTAGCTCGCCTTGCGAAAGAATTTGCCTGCTTACAAGACAAGTCAGTTGAAGTGTTATTTCAAGGATGACAGGTCCTATCACAGCTCGACATGGATATGATACAGAAATCAGAAAAAGCAGATGAATCAGTTGCAGCAGTGATGGAAAACACAAAAGATTGGCGTCGGCCACGTGACTACACCGTAAACGAGGAAATTACCAGACGATAAGTTAGTAGCCCATCAAATCAAGAGAAGAACTCTGTCTTACGCATTAATAAACAATACATTATACAGAAGGTCTTTTGATCAAATGTGGTTAAGATGCCTGAGTGGGTCTGAGGCTCGTGAAATTGTTAAAGAAGTACATTCAGGACTTTGAGGCGCTCATCAGTCGGGTCCGAAAATGAAAATGAAAATTAAAAGACTAGGGTACTACTGGCCCTCAATGATGACCGATCGCATGAAAATTGCCAAAAGTCGACACCGGTGCCAAGTGCACGGAGTGGTTCTACACCAACCTCTAAATGTGCTACATCCGACAACCGCATCGTGGCCATTTCGAGTGTTGGGGCACGACATATAGTGGGTTCGATAGAACCGCCTTCTTCAAGAGGACATCGCTTCATCCTTTCAGCTACGTACTACTTTTCTAAATGGGCGGAAGCGTTCCACTCGGAGAAGTAAAGGCACACCACGTGCTACGCTTTTTCAAAAATCAAGTCGTCTACCATTTCGAAGTACCGCGCGTAATCATTTCAAATAATGGGTCCGCATTCAGAAGTACAAAGATCAACAATTTTGTCAGAAGACATGGAATCGATTAGCGATACTCAACAATCTACTACCCAAGAGCGGATGGCTTGGCCGAGACTTTTAATAAAACTCTCGTTCAAATTTTGAAGAAAATTTTGGATGACAACAAGAGAAATTGGAATGAGAAGTTGTTAGAAGCCTTATGGACCTACAGGACGACTTTCAGGACTCCTACTCAGTCTACACCTTATGCTTTAGTATACGGATCCGAGGCGCGTGTTACCATTGGAAGTCCAGACTTCCATCACTCGTGATTGCGAGTTGCAAATAAAATTACTACGTAAGAAAATGCCGGATTACGACCGGAAGAACCGGAAAACTTGGAAGGAAAAAGACTTGCAGCAGCAACAAAATTTGGAACTCGTACCAAGCTAAGATGATCCGGGCCCATGATAAACTGGTCCGCCCGAAGAACTTTCAAAGTTGGTGACTTAGTTCTTGTTCTCGAAGACCTATTCTTGCACATCGCAAGATAGGAGGCAAATTTGAACCGACTTGGGAAGGGCCGTTTGTGGTCGAGGCAGTCTACTCAGGAGGCTCCTACCAACTTGTGAATTACCAAGGAGAACGACAAATGCTTCCAATCAATGGACGATATTTGAAGAAGTATTACGCAACCTGATGTTTCGAAGGGTGGCCTCTAAAATAGAGTCTTATCCCTAGAAACACGGGTGAAGCAATCACTTTGTGACTCGGGTCCGAACCCAAAAACATAAAAATGGATAAAATAAATATATGTACTAAAAATAAAATATGTGAAAATCATAATAATAAAGTTTTACCTTTCCTTTCAAATCAAATCTTTTTCTTGATCTTTCTTTATCTTTTCCTGCTTTCCTTAAAAATTAAAATTTGAATGAGTGAATAAGAATCTTCAGTGATAAATACTTTCTTAATGTTCTTGTTCTTAGTACGACCTCGATCCTTTCCTTGTTTTCTTTGCAGGGAAATGTCGAACGGGCGGTTGGTCCTAAACTTTAAAAATGGCGTGAGTCTCGCACTCGATGAAAAGAGGGTGAAGGATGGAGCAGTGATAGAAATTGATTATGACTTCACACCAGCCAGCCTACAGTATGAAGAAAATGATTGGGTCCCAGTGGACCGAGAGGAGCTTCATAGCCAGACAGTGATGAAGATGGGTGGCCCAAGCCGCCAATCCAGACAACAAGAAAAGAAAGACAAACACCGAAGAAAGCAAGAAAATCAAGTCGCAGTTGCCATGGCGAGGGCAGGCTCGTCGGCGCCGCGCCCGCGTAAATTCAAGAAGTGAGGAGAGCTACGCTCACTCGCTACTCAAAGAAGGAATAAAAATCGCCGTATCCGCAAGATGTTGACTAAACTAGCGAGCAGATCAACACGAGGAAACAACCACCTTCGCCAACACACGCATTTCAAAGATATCGGTTCATCGGGAACCCGAAAAGAGAGAACAAGCTCCAAGAACAACGAAAGGATAAAGGAAACTCTGAGAAGATCAGAGGCAGAGAGATCGCCTCAACGCCGGAGAGAGATACCATATCTGAAGAACCTTGTTGCGGAAGGAACCCCGGAGGATGCCCCGATAGAGACAATCCCCGAGGAGCTAAGGTATGCAGGAGAACGTGACGGGATTGAGCCATACATCCCGCAGTACGTTACTAGGCCTCGTCACTTGTAGATCATCCCAGAATATGAACTAGAAAGAATGCAAAATGTTGAGAAGAAGACTTTCGAATACTTTGAAAGGATTAGAGGCAAAAGAATCAACATTTTGGAAGGCCTCGAGTTACACACAAGTGTATTCTCGCAGTACGAGCAACGAGCAGATTGTGGATTGCATCTTAGAACTTCGGAAGATGGGTCGAGCAGGCCGTCTGAGAGAAAAGACTTATTCGGAGCCCCGGAAATGGATGCCAGGGAAAGGAAGAGTCACAATACAATGCGGATGTTGCTATAACTTCGCAGAGGACAGAAAAGGAAATCCACCAGGGATACTCCGTCACGGTGAGGTGGATCCGATGCCGAGGATAATTAAAAGAATGGTGAAAAGAATGATAACGTGGAGGGTACTGCGCCAGGACCGCATACCCAACAGTTGCATCATCAACATTTACCAGAAAGGCGACTGCATACCTCCACACATAGACCACCACGACTTTGTCAGACCTTTCTGCACAGTTTCGTTCGTCAACCAATGCAATATCATGTTCGGATCTGACCTCCGGATAGCAGGCCCGAGTAAGTTCCGAGGGCCGGTGGAGATACCACTTCCGGTAGGTTCCGTCATGATATTACAAGGAAATGGAGCAGACGTCGCAAAGCATTGTATGCCGGGAGTACCAGTGGAGCGGATCTCCGTCACTTTTAGAAGGATGGACGACAGAAAGGCACCATACCACTTCCAGCCAGATCCGAATTGGAGAATCTCCGACGCTACGAGCCGTGAGTTACATGGGAAATAGCACACCTCCAATGCACATCCATGCGGCATTCCCGCCAAGGATGGCTTGGAAGGTGATGTTATCGATCATGTATCTCATTATTCAGACATGGATTTAACAGACATTTTTTTTGGATGGATCAACAAGAATCATACATAGTCCGTTTTGAGTCATGGATTGTATGAGAAATATTTCAGATCGAGTTGTATGATGTATCTTCAACAAGATTGGAATGAAAGTGACCATGTCACATTTTGCCTTCACCTCTTTTTGTGCAAATTGACTGGGAAATGCCATTAAAGTTAAATGAACTTCGAACAAAGAACATAAAAGAAAAGGAAAATAAGTAAGAACTCTCTTCCATAAAAATCCAAACATTAAAAAGAATTTCAAATCTACATGAACACCAAATAAACAGAAAAAAATGGGATAGTTAAAGAACAAACAAAACAAATCTAAAGCTCAAATTGAATTCCAGTTTAAGTCCATCTTTTCAAATCCTCCAATCCTTCTTCAAATCAAGATCTATTCTGGACCTCCTTCGAAACCCTCTCTCGGGATGATTTCGAATCACGAAGAATCTTCAATTTGATTCGGATGGCATAGGTTCGTACCCTTCGCTAAGTAATCAGACTTTGATTGATTCCCATGGGATATGGAACACTTTCATATCTCATTTCGATCTCAGCATAATCCAAATCTCAGTAAAATTCTTCATAGTCACAACATAAATAAAATATCGACAAAATCTTTCACAACCATTGCATAAACTAAATCTCAACATTCGGGATAGGCTTCCGCCCTACTCCCATCTCAGCAATCTCAGCATTCGGGATAGGCTTCCGCCGTACTCCCATCTCAGCAATCTCAGCATTCGGGATAGGCTTCCGCCCTACTCCCATCTCAACGAATCTCAGCATTCGGGATAGGCTTCCGCCCTACTCCCATCTCAGCAATCTCAGCATTCGGGATAGGCTTCCGCCGTATTCCCATCTCAGCAATCTCAGCATTCGGGGTAGGCTTCTGCCGTACTCCCATCTCAGCAATCTCAGCATTCGGGATAGGCTTCCGCCGTACTCGCATCTCAGCAAATCTCAGCCTATCCTACTCCCATCTCAGCAAATCTCAGCATTCGGGATAGGCTTCCGCCCTACTCCCATCTCAGCAATCTCAGCATTCGGGATAGGCTTCCGCCCTACTCCCATCTCAGTAATCTCAGCATTCGGGATAGGCTTCCGCCGTACTCCCATCTCAACAATCTCAACATTCGGGATAGGCTTCCGCCCTACTCCCATCTCAGCAAATCTCAGCATTCGGGATAGGCTTCCGCCGTACTCCCATCTCAGCAATCTCAACATTCGGGATAGGCTTCCGCCCTACTCCCATCTCGGCAATCTCGACATTCGGGATAGGCTTCCGCTCTGCTCCCATCTCATCGAAACTCGACATTCGGGATAGGCTTCCGCCCTGCTCCCATCTCGACGAATCTCGGCATTCGGGATAGAGCTTCCGCCGTACTCCCATCTCGAGCAATCTCGGCATTCGGGATAGAGCTTCCGCCCTACTCCCATCTCGGCGATTTCGGCATTCGGGATAGGCTTCCGTCCTGCTCCCATCTCGGCGAATCTCGGCATTCGGGATAGGCTTCCGCCATACTCCCATCTCGGCGAATCTCGGCATTCGGGATAGGCTTCCACCCTACTCCTTCTCGGCGATTCTCGGCACTCGGGATAGGCACAGTCCTACTCCTTTCTCAGCAATCTCAAAATTTGATCCTCTCAGCAAGAAATTGTAATTAAAGCACTCTGCATTTCGGATAGATTTTGTCCTATTCTTCTTCAGCATTTGGGATAGGCTCAGTCCTAATCATTCTCAGCATACACATATGGAATAGGTTCAGTCCTGCTTCCTTCTCAACATACAAATGCATTCGGGTGGGCCTCCGCCCTTCTCTTTTCTCCGCATAAAACCAAAAATTGAAACTCAAATCAAAATTCAAACTCATAATTAAAACTTAAAATAAAAAAATGAAATGAATCTAAGATCCAATCTCTTGAAATCTTGTGATCTGAAATTCACCTCCTTTTTCCCCAGCGAGAGTTCTGAAATCTTCAGTCTTGGAGATTTACCTGATACTCCCAAACGGAAATTCTTCTACTTCATCCTAAGTTTGTCACTTAGACATCTGTTTTGGTTTTGTTGATTTCTTCGGTCAACGCCAATACGCGCGGTGAGCTTGGTTAGCACATCACACCTATTAGGGGTCCATTTGTTGACCTCATTTTTTATGAGGTCTTCTCTTCCCTCTTTAGTGTTTAGGATCTAGTCTTAGGCTTTTCCTTTGACTATCTTAGAGGACTAGAATTGGGACCCATCCCTTAGAAATTTGAACCACTTCTTGCCTCCCTGCAAACCCCACAAGCTTGATTGTAGACACCTAATCACCTAGCGGGTTGAAATCAAATGTGAAGGTTTAAAGGATGAGTTCCCTATAGGACTCTTTGGCCTTAGGACCACCCACAGGTGGCTTGGTGCAGTGAGGGTTGACTTACACACTCACTACACTCTACACTCTCGCACACAATCCAAATCCTAAAACCACACCCATACCCAACTTGACTCCTTGACTCCTTGACTCATGTAGGTAATTCATATGGATGGACCTTAACCCCTAAGCCCCTGGTTAAGAGGGTTAGGAACAACATAGTGAATGCCTCAAATGAGTCCTCCCATGGCTCATATAGTCTTAACATGGCTTCATGGCTCAATCAAAGTGATTCCATTCCACTCATATTTGATCAATCTTCATTATTCCAAAATTTCGATTTTTGGCCCCGGGGACCCTACACCTACCAAACCTACTAAAAGCCCTTAGAATTGCCCAAATCCTCCAAAATCTCCAAATCACCCAAAATTCCCCAAAATTAACCTTGAACATTACCTCACCAATCAAATTGATCATCCATAGCCAAAAATACCAAAAATTCCAAAAATACCCCCCAATACCCTCCAAATACCCAAAATGCCCCTCTTAGCCAAAAATCCAAAAATTCAGAAAATTCCTAGAAAATTCCAAAAAATCCCAAATATTACCATTTTCATTTTGTCCAACTACACCATGGGCCAATTTTGTCAATTTACCCCACTTTTACTAAAACCCCCAATTTAGCCCATTCTTAACCCAAGTGAACCCAATGTCAAACCAAATCTACCCAATTGACCCCAATTTTGGTCCAATTCAATTCTAAACTTCAATATAATATCCACAATATCAATCTAGACCAAATCTAAGTCCAATTTGATTGACATTTGAATCCAAATTCACTTTTGACCTTAAAGCCCAATTTGGACCCATGACCCAAACTTAGCCCGAGCCAAACCAATTCAACTCCAATTGACCCCAAACCTTTTCTAAACCTTCCCTAACATCCCCACAAACAAAACACTAACATAATTTGCCCAAAATTTGGACCCAAACCCCACTCAAATTCAACCCAAAAACCAAAAAGCCCAATTTTGACCTAAACCAAACCTAACCCAAATAAGCCCAAGTCCCAAAACCAAAACCCAACCAAAGTTAAAACCTCTTTGAAACATTCCCATAAACATTTCCCAACATTAATTTTACATCAATTTCAACCTCAGCCCAACATTGGCCCATATTAGCCCAATTTGACATACATTGGCCCATTTACCAAATGAACCCAAATTCAACCCAATTCAATTCCAAACCACCTCAAATTTGCTTCAAATCATTCAAGACACATCCTTAAACTAGATTCAACATTTATTTGGCATGGCCCTTTGCAAAATTTTTATCTAAAATCCCATTGCTAAACATAAAGGCCCACTCCCTTAAACCTTCCTAAAAGCCCATTTCCACTGAATTCAAAAGCCCGAATCAATCTAAAGCCCACATGACACTTTCCCTCATCACACATTCAATTTAAAATCATTCCTAAAGTCCTAATTTATCAATTAAACAATTCCAAATCAAGCCTCATAACAATTCCCATCAAATGCCAAAATTCACAAAATCCTTTTTTATGAAATTGACCGAGCTCTTGCCAAGCCATAGGTGAGCCGAAAGACAAGCCATGTACAAGCCATATGAAGCCATGGGATGTTTGACATGTGACCATACCCAAAGTAGCAAGAGGAGGGCCCCTTTCTCAAACCTTCATTAAGCTTTTTAACCCCTTCCATGTTACACACTAAACCAAGATTAGCCGCATCACTTTAGATAGGGACTTCACCACCCCTTTCTAGGCGGTGCAAATGATCCTCCCTCGGCCCAAATCAGCCATGGGGAGGTGAACCTAACCCAAAATCATGGCTTGGACCAAATCAGGCCAAAATGGCCTCTCCCCCATGCCATTTTAATCCAAGCTTTTTACACGAGGCAAAGCTCGAATGCTACCTGCCAAACCTCCGGCCACGACCGCACGAACACGAGGGTGACCCATGCATGCTGGCCCAGTCACTGGATCGCCGGAAAACACCATGGCCGAGACCTTGGGAGGAGCCAAATTTTGGAATTCCACCTTGCTGAGTTGCCTCGCTCCGAATGGCCATTGCGGTTGTTCTTCTCCTCACAGGAGCGGTGATCCCGATCCTTAAACCCCCCTGGGAGGCCCTCCATCCTCTCCTATATAAACACCCCCTCCTCTCGGCCAAGGGAGGTGTTGAACCAAACCTTACCGAAACCCTGCCAAAATCATCCCAGACCACCCTCTACACATAGAGAACTTGATCCCCACTGAAATCCCCTGCCATTTCCTCTCTGTGAGCTCAATTTCGAGTTGAAATCTAAGCGCAAACTAGGACACTTCACCACGGTGAGTCAATCTTCAAATTGATTGACTCTACACCTTCACCGGACCAAGAGGAGAAGTTTCCCGGCCAAAGCCCCCTCACCGGGCCGGCCATTGCTTCCGGCCTCCAAGCTTTGTGATCGGGCTTGGTCGAAATCATACACAGACAATTCACGGGGCCGAGGACTTCATGCGGAGCTTGCTTGGACCCAATCGAACGTGACACAACCCTCGGATTGAAGCTTCACTTCTGCGAGCAAAGGTATGGACTCACTCTTCCTCCTGAGCTTACAGAGATTCTCCATTTAGTTTGAGTTAATTTCAATGCATGTTTACCGTATGGATGTGTTCATCTTTTCAAGACGAATCCATAGAGCATAAGAACACATAAATCCGTTGAGAATCGAGTGAGAAATTAGGGTTAGAAGGTCTACGGTCACGGGTTCGCACCAGTCGTAGACGATGACTGGGAGCCGTTGGATCGCGCGTGTATCGGATGGACGGCTCGGATCGCGTCGGACCAGAACATGTTACGTGAAAGGCGGGTCCTGGGACGGGTGACTCAGATGGCGGTGCCCAATCACAGCACGACACGCACCCCCTTCGGAGCTGCCGAGGTTGACGCGGCGCCACGTGGATAAGTGGATAAATAGGCTATTTTTCTATTTATTTAATTACCAGAACTTCAAAAATCCATAACTTTGTGTAGAAAAATCCTAAAAATAAAATAAAAATACCCTCTTGCTCAGTGAACAGAGGAGAATCATGTGGAAAAGAAATCAAGTAATTTCATTAAGTATTTTATTTTTAATGATTTATTTACTCTATGCATTGTTTTAATTCTCCAGTTGCATAGGTGATTCATCATGGCATGAGACCTTAGGGCTTTTGAAGCCTCTGAACTTGGGAACATTCCCTGAATTTTCCAAGGTCAGAGGCCATCCCTATGAGAAGTTATTGATTTTTCAAGTTCATATTACTGTTTTGAGTATTTTAATTCCAATAATTAGCATGTTGAGAAATAAATTCTAGGAAAATTTGGTGATGTTACTTGTGACCAGAGGGACCTAGGAAAAATAAGTTTTGAGTTAATTCACTTTGAAAAACCCTAATTGGCCTAAGCACCCAAAATTGAACTTTAATTAATTAGGGTTAACCATTCGTCAAATTAACTTAAAAACAATTCTCCACTGTCCTTTAAGGTTAGGAGAACACCACATAAAAATTTGAAACCAATTGGACTTGATTAACCCTACCAAATGGGTTGATTAAGTCTCTTAAGCAAAATGGGTAAAATTAAACTTTAAAAATTTATAACTTACAAAATACTTTCCAAAAATTCACAAAAATGGTTTTGGAGCTTCTCTGATACCAGAGGAACTTAGGAAAATTAAAATTGTAATTTTCTAAAAAAGTTGATTTTTATCATTATTTTAATATTTTTAATAATTAAAAAATAATAAAAATCATAAAAATATTAAAAATCACCAAAATGTCACATTTTAAATTCTAATCATTGAGGAACAAACCAAATATTTTTCTTAAGTCCCTAGGGTAAGATATTGAATTTTAAAGGCTTAATGTAATTTTTAATATTAAAAAATGTATTTTCCAACCTTTTCACTAAAAATAATTCTAATAAATCAACGAAAAATAAGAAAAATATAAAATTTATTTCTCTGAACTCCTTGAGGTCAGAGAGATTTAAGAAAAATATAAAATCCATTTTTCAACTTTAATTTTATTTTAAAATTAATTAATGCTCCAAAACTCAAGATAATTCTAATAAATAAAATATAATTCAAAAAATCACCAATATTGGTCCAAATGGTCCTCTGGTCATTAGGAATATCCCATAATTTTCTTATGGATAGAAACATTTCCTTGGTCATGTTATTGAATTTTCCTTGAAAATCCCTATTTTTCATAAAAAATAATTACATAAATAAATTAAATACAGAAAAATCACATTTTCTCCTCTAATGTTTTAATTGAAATGTAAGTGAGGTCACACAAAAATTTCAAGTTCATTTGGTTCGCAGACCAAACGGATGTCACAAATCTCCTAGTTTATTTAATCGAGCCCCATCATCAAGTAGTGTGTCTATTCTTCGGGATAGACACACGGTTTGTGGTGCGGTGCTCGTTTATATAAACTATTTGGGATGTGAGATCAGTTTGATTTCTTATCTTAAAACTTTTAAACTTAAAATTACTTTCAAAATCAAATGTTATCTTTTAAACTATATATTTAAATTAAATTTAAAATATAAAAAATTCACCGACAATTTCTGTAGGCGACCCCCTTTTCAAAATAAAACACATAACCTAAATATATGCCGACATTAGGTTCAATTTGGGTTGAACCTAAGGCTTATGTCGACTTTTGTCTGTTTAAATTTGGTTTCAGGTTTTGATCTTG
>JAKZJZ010000250.1:27640-60511 GCA_022702705.1 Papilionanthe hookeriana x Papilionanthe teres
CCGGAAAAGAAGTATTATTATTTAATGCTCATTTGAGACTTTTTCTTGGAAAATTAATGTCCAAATGAATGGAACTGACACGCCTAAAATATATACGCTTTTTGCTATATAATTTTACTCATTTTTATGATATTACACTTTAAAGGAAGGTATTTTGTATGTTTTTTGGTTTTAGGTACAAGAAATGGTGATTGGAGAAAAAGAAGCAAAAACGGTGCAATTTGGAGCAAAAACGAGCAAGAAAGCAAATTTTGGCCTAACACCTTTCGATAAGTCTTTCTATGCTTAATCTCTTTTACAGTTCTTGCATATTTTGAATGAGATTACACTTTAAGAAAGGTTTTTTATGCATATTTTGTAGGGCTATCTGTTAGGAACGCAACGCAACTGAAATAGGGCGAATCAGAGCTAAAATGGAGCAAAACGGAGCAAAATGGTGCAGCTGTGCAGAATAGGGCGCCGGAGGCGCCAGGAACCCGCGACCATGATCTTTGGGAGACGACAGCGCCCAAGTACGGCGCCGGCGGCACCAGGAGCGGTTATTGGCCAAATACATTGAATCTAGACGCTTTTTAGAAGGTTTCTTCATGCACCTCTTGGGAAATTCGTCCCTACACTATTTTAAACCAAATTTGAAGCCAAAAAGAGGGGAGTAGAAGCTTGAAAAATGTAGAGAATGATTAGAGATCTTAGAATAGGATTAGAAATGTAGATTTCTACCTTTTTGGAGAGATTGGAGAGGGGAATTTGAGAAAATATGTAAGGTAATGTTCTAGCATTGCATGGATCGACGTGAGACTTTGTGTGGGAGATTTTCATCTTTCTTTCAAGGGAACAAAAGCTAAGTATTGTGTTCTTCATCATCTTATGGTTTTGTAAACACTTATTTTGTGGATTTGCTTTGAAATGAAATTTTTTTGTTGTGTTTTCTTCGTGCTTTGCTATGTATTTCTCTTACTCTTTATTCTTCTTTGGAAATTGTGGCATAAGAACATTATGTCATTGTTTTCATTCTACTTTTCTTTTGCAATGAGTAGGATTCATGATTAGGATATTGCGATGCTTGCTAAAAGATTTTTTAATTATAAATGTGATGGTTTTTTCTTGCACTTCATTTACATTACAATAAAGGTTTTTTTTAGTGTTAAAATTTGTTGTAATTGCATTGACTCGAAAGGGGAGGTGTAATTCTCAACAAAGTGGAACCACATTCAATGTCCGTGAATGAATTGCGTAGTTCATGGGAATTGAGTGCAAATAAATAGAGAAATGTATTTTGATGGGCTTCAAATTGGAGGTTTCAGGGTGACAGATTGAGATCTCCAATTTGGTCCTAAGATTGGTAACTAAAGTCAAAGGTTAGCCTTCGGTTGAAGGGTGAGTGGGAGCTTCATAGTGAGAGCTGGTATCCTCCCCACCTAGCCTTAGATTTAGTGATTGAACTTAGGATATATCAATGTTATTTACATGCTTGGAAGAGGATGTACTTTTTTGAGAGTAAAGAAACATTTATGCTCCTATTTGGCACATACAATATTTAATGTATCTCATTCCTAAACTTTATCCAATTCATTACATAAGATTAGTAGATTTTATTATCTCAAAATTCACCAAACCAGTTTATCCAAAAAGGGTTATCTTTAGAAGCAATATTTTCCTTTAGGAGTATTTATTAATTATTTAAAAATTAATATTTACCTTTAGGAGTAGTTGTTAATGAAAAACCACTTATATCGACCTTCCAAACTAAAGTCTGATAGTAGTAGACTAGAATTTGACTAAGGACCTTTTTACCTCGCTTCCCTGTGGGATCGATAAACGGGACTCCATTAGAGCTCTGTATTACTTGATACGATACGTATACTTGCGTTTGATATTGTGACTTTACAAAATCATTATAAATCTATAAATTTGGGGTCATAAATTCTTGCATATAAATAAGTTGCATCAAGTTTTTGGCGCCGTTCCCGGGGAAGCTTCGGTAAGAACTTTAGGACAATTTTAGTTAAACCTATAAGACATAGATTTGGAATTTATAGTACTATATAGTGTGTTTAATTATTGTGTGTTTATTTTCAAGAAAAAAATCCAAAATACCAAAAATATTTTTGATATCTATCCTATTAGTTAAGTCTTTAAATTTGTATGCGTAGTTCAGGAGCTGCAGACCTTGAATCTTACGACTCGGATTTAGAGAGAACTTTTAGGAGGATGATGAATCATAAAAGACTCCATGGATTTAATGTAGAAATGGCGGATCGACAATATAATGAATATTCATATTTGGATTATAATTCTAGTAATTTTGAAAGAGTAAACCCTAAGAGAGTAATGAATTTTCAAGATGATATGCTTACTTTATTAAGTTCTCAGGTTGGTGATATTGAGAGGAAGTTAGATCAATGCATAAAGAGTTATCCTCAAGGCCCCCAAGCTATAAAGAAAAATTCATTTGGACAATTGATTTAGCCTAACCATTTTGAAACTGGCCAGAGATGTACAATCCTTATTCTGATTATTGCAATCTAGGTTGGGAAGATTATTCAAACTTTAACTGGAATACTAATTTTGGAGGAGAAAACCAATTTTGGGAAGATAATCAATTTAATCAGATATGTGATTGGAATAATCAGGACGATTTTAGCAAAGGAATTTCTTTTCCTTATAGATTTCACTCTAACCCACAAGATGAGGAAAACGAATTACTATTAGAAAAGGATGTGATTCAATTGGCATGTGAGCTAGAAAGTCAAGGGGCAGCTATGAAGAATATAGAAAACCAGTTGAGGTAGATTATGAATGCAATTAACAGTTACCCCCAAGAGATTTTACCTAGTGACCCTGAGATAAACCCTAAGCAGATGAATGATGAGCAATTTAAAGTTATTGAATTTGAGGATATGATTCAAATAAATGAAGAGTTGATAAAAGAAGAAAAGGAGATTGAAAGACCAATGGAAGAAATTCGAATGGAATTAGATAGATATATAGAAAGACCACCACAACTCTTTACTCAATACCAAGGGGAAGAATTGGAAGATAACTTGAATCATAAGAGTAACGTAAAAGAATTTGATCCAGCATCTGAATTATCTAGAGAGAATCCGATCCAAAAATTGAGAGATATTGAATTATCATATATAGATCCATTTCTTATAAATTTCAAGGATGATATTAATATGCGGATTGAGAAAATCAATAGAAGAATATTGGATCTAGAAAGAAATATGAGGAACAATGGTATGAATCAATCTGAAAAAGAAGAGCTGAATGAAAAATTACAATTTGAGAATTCTGTAGGAATCCCTGGATCTGAAAAAAATTAGGCGATTGATCGAGGATTACTTAATTGGAATTTTGACCCAGGATGAATCATTTGTTGGGCCCGTGACGTTAAAACCAAGCGCTTTATGGGAGGCAACCCATAGTTATCAGTGTGCTTGAGAGTCATGATTGTTAGTGTTGTATTGTGCTTGCTTTAGTGTGGATTGTTCAAGTTTGATTGTTGTTGATAGATGTTTGGATTGTTTGTTTTTTTTTTAATCTTTGTGTGTCATGAGGGAGTTGATTCCTTAACTTCTTATTATAGTTAGACTTTTATGTTCTCTTGTAGTAGTTGGATTGACGAGTCCACTATGACTTGAGTCTTACCCGGATTTAAGTTTTACAAGAGACATCATGAATTTAAACTGTAACAGATCCATCTTAATTTTGTTACTTCCTTTCTATGACTTTGATTTCATTTGGTAGGAGTCGCGAACCTATTTGATGAATAACTTGTGGTTGATCTTACATTACGATTTATAAATATTAGAGGTGCTTAATTAAAGAGATTATATGATGTATGAGATTGGTGCCTAGGAGCTAATACATCAGGGATAATTTTATCTTTGAGATTATAATCTATAAAATCATTTAAAAGTACCTAATTTATTAGTGTAGTGATTCCGTTAGAAATTGGAGGTAATTTAGTGAGATGTGATAAGTTAAAAGAAGAATTATCCTCATTTATCATATGTGTGTTTATGTTTGTGTTACAACTTTATATAAGACTTGAAGAACATTTTTATATTCCCTTATTGATACGTGCTATGCTAATTAAAATTTTATTTAGTGAACTTCATTTTGGCATGATTAGTTTAGATTTACTTTATGTTGCATATTGTTCTGTCCTGAAGAATAATTGAAGATGTTTTTGATAGACATTTGTGGTATATAGAATTTCTAAATTGTTTTACTTCCTGCTTATATTTTCTGTAATAAATGCTATATATGTTAAAAATTAAGTTTGGTGGTAGGAAGAAAAATAAAATTTTAAAGTGAAAATACTTTCTTTTAGTGTAATATTATTGTAAGCATGTTTTAGGCTAGATTTACTCTGCAGTCATTCTATCCTGATTTTGCATGTATATGAATTTGATAGGATGTTGTAGTAGTTAGTAGATTCAGTTTTTACTTTTTCTTCCTGCTACATTTTATGGAATTAATTGCAAAATATTTAAAAATTTAAGTTTGGGGGGAGAAAGAAAAATAACTTTCAAAGTTAACTTTATTTGTCCTCAGTAGCCTGTATTTAATTTAATATTACTTTTAAAATGACTTGTGGTATGTGATGTTACCTTTAGGTTACAATAATTTTGATTTTAGGAATATTAGAAAAATAACTTAGTTGAAATCTTATGTGAAGAAACTGTTCTAGAGTTAAGATATTTTGTAGGAAACATTGGGAAAATGATTTTGCTATTTATGGTAGAAAGGAGTTGAATATTTGAAAAGCTAAAATTCTTAGATTTATACTTAATGAGAATTGAGACTTTATTGAAAACCTTTTTCGATCTAATACTTACACTTATAAAAAGTAAGGGAAAGTTTTGAGTTTTGAACTTTAGAAAGGGGATAGTGAAATTCAAAATTATTAAAGGCATATCCAGATATAGAAATCCTCACATAAAAAAAAGAGAAAAAAAGGGATTAAAAATGATCCCGAAAGAAAAAAAAGTAATAAAAAGGGATTGAAAATGATCCTGAAAGAAAATAAAATAAGTGAGGAGAAGCTTGAGGAGAAGCCTAATCAAAAATTGGTTTCGCTTGAATCTTTTTAAATGAAAAGATTTTAAAATAATCCTAAGCTTATTCTTATTTCAAAAAGTATTGGTCAAATTGGTATAGATAATGTGCTTAAATTCTGTTTTTATACTTTCTTTGAATCTTTAGTTTGACAAGTTTCAATAACTTTTGAAGTAAATAGAAAATTAGGATTCCTAAGTTGAATATGAGATATTCTTACGCTCTGGTCATATGTTGATTTTCTAGAATTTCTCCTATGTTATACTATAATATTTCTGAGAAGAAATTATAGGAAACTCTATTAGAACCCAGAATCACAAGTCAATATATTTGGTTTTTAAAGTTATAGTGTTACTTAAGGACAAATAACTGTTAAGTTTGGGGGTATTTGACATGCCTAAAATTTATACGTTTTTTGCTATATAATTTTATTCATTTTTTATGATATTACACTTTAAAGGAAGGGATTTTGTATGTTTTTTGGTTTTAGATACAAGAAATGATGATTGGAGAAAAAGAAGAAAAAACGGTGCAATTTGGAGCAAAAACAAGCAAGAAAGCAAATTTTGGCCTAACACCTTTCGATAAGTCTTTCTATGCTTAATATCTTTTACTCTTCTTGCATATTTTTGAATGAGATTACACTTTAAAGAAAGGTTATGTTTATGCTTATTTTGTAGGGCTATCTGTTAGGAACACAACACAACTGCAACGGGCGAATCAGAGCTAAAACAGAGCCAAACGGAGCAAAATGGTGGAGCTGTGCAGAATAGGGCGCCGGCGGCGCCCTATCGTGCGCCGGTGACGCCAGAAACCCGCGGCCATGACTTTGGGTGCCGGCAGCACCAAGTATGGTGCCGGCGGTGCCATGAGTGGTTATTGGCCAAATACATTGAATCTGGATGCTTTTTGGAAGGTTTCTTCATGCACCACTTAGAAAATTCGTCCCTACACTATTTTGCTGAATTTGGAGCTAAAAAGAAGGAAGTAGAAGTTAGAATAACGTAGAGAATGATTAGAGATCTTAGAATAGGATTAGAAATGTAGATTTCTACCTTTTTGGAGAGATTGAAGAGGGGATTTTGAGAGAATATGTGAGGGAAAATTCTAGCATTGCACGGATCAATGGGAGACTTTATGTGGGAGATTTTCATCTTTCTTTCAAGGGAAAAAAAGCTAAGTATTGTGTTCTTCATCATCTTATGGTTTTGTAAACAATTATTTTGTGGATTTGCTTTGAAATGAAGTTTTCTATTGTGTTTTCTTCGTGCTTTGCGATGTCTTTCTCTTACTCTTTCTTCTTCTTTGGAAATAGTGGCATAAGAACATTATGTCATTGTTTTCATTCTACTTTTCTTTTGCAATTAATAGGATTCATGGTTAGGATATTGGGATGCTTGCTAAAAGATGTTTTAATTATAAATGTGATGATTTTTACTTGTACTTCATTTACATTACAATAAAGGCTTGTTGTAGTGTTAAAATTTGTTGTAATTGCATTGACCCGAAAGGGGAGGTGTAATTCTCAACAAAGGGAACCACATTCAATGTCCGTGAATGAATTGCATAGTTCATGGGGATTGAGTGCAAATAAATAGGAAAATGTATTTTGATGGGCTTCAAATTGGAGGTTTCAGGGTGACAGACTGAGATCCCCAATTTGGTCCTAAGATTGGTAACTAAAGTCAAAGGTTAGCCTTCGGGTGAAGGGTGAGTGGGAGCTCCATAGTGAGAGCCGGTATCCTCCCAGCCTAGCCTTAGATTTAGTGATTGAACTTAGGATATGTCAATGTTCTTTACATGCTTGGAAGAGGATGTACTCTTTTGAGAGTAAAGAAACATTTATGCTCCTATTTGGCACATACAATATTTAATGTATCTCATTCCTAAACTTTATCCAATTCATTACATAAGATTAGTAGATTTGATTATCTCAAAATTCACCAAACCAATTTATCCAAAAAGGGTTATCTTTAGAAGCAATATTTTCCTTTAGGAGTATTTATTAGTTATTTTAAAATTATTATTTACCTTTAGGAGTAGTTGTTAAAGAAAAACCACTTATATCGACCTTCCAAACTAAAGTCTGATAGTAGTAGACTAGAATTTGACTAAGGACCTTTTTACCTCGCTTCCCCGTGGGATCGATAAACGGGACTCTATTAGAGCCTTGTATTACTTGATATGATACATATACTTGAATTTGAAATTGTGACTTTACAAAACCATTATAAATATATAAATCTGGGGTCATAAATTCTTGCATATAAATAAGTCGCATCAGGGACCTTTTATAATAGAAAAAGTCTACCCTTATGGAGCTGTGGATGTTAAAGACTCCAAAACGAGCAGAGTATTTAAAGTTAATGGGCTAAGAGTGAATCCTTATATGAGAGAAATGAAGACGGATTACAAGGAATGTTATGAGCTGAGTCTACCTGATTAAATCATCTGATTAGATTGGGCTGACGACGTTAAACCAAGCTCTTTGTGGGAGACAACATATACTTAATTGTTGTTTTTGATTTCTTGTTCTATATTCTATAATAACACATATTTCTAGACTTAATTGTGCTTAAAACCTTGAATATTTGACAATAGGAGAATCAGAATGAATATGGATTCTGGCGCCTAGGCGCCAATCTTGGCGCCTAAGCGCCAGACCTATCAATGATCCGACGCCTAGGCTCCAAATCTAGCGCCTAAGCGCCATAGTTACAGATCGTGGGAAAAACAAAAAATCTGCAGTTTTGGCCACTTTCCTCTCTTTATAACGGATGTATCTTCGTCTCATAGCCTTCCAAATTCCATATTTCGACCCAAGAAGCCCTGATTTTTGAGAAAATAAGTTAGAGATTGGATCCAATGGAGAATTCAAAGAATGGATTTGAAGGAAATGAGAGATTTGAGCATAAGGATTCCTAAACTTATTTCAACAGATATCTTGTCATGAGTTTGGAGAAATTAAACCATCATTTGATGAAGATCAAGGAGGAGATTCATAACATCAAAGGTCAGATGCATGAGATGTATCATCACTACGAGCATTTAGAGTGGAAATTCAAACTTCAATCAGACCACTTTGCGGCGTTTCAAGACTCTCAAGTGATGATGTACGACAAGAACAAATGGATTGACGGAAAGACAGCTAAGGAGTTTCCTCGGACATTAGCCTTTTTCTTGTTCGTTCGTATTGAGATGTCTTGCCAAAAGAACGAAGATGTTAGCGATGATTACTAGAGTCGAAGAAGTAAATGGTGTTGTATAGATTGTTGTTTACTTTGTGTTATGTTTTGTGTTTGATTTGAATTTGAAGTTTAAGTTGAGTGTTTGCTTTGAAAAGTGGAGAGATGATTGTATTTGTTCAAGTGTGTTGAATTTTCTGTAATTTTGTTGAACCTTATAATGAATATTGAATGGATTAAAGTGATTTTGAGAAGATCAATCTTTGAATGTGGAATTTTTTGAATGCTGGGGTTACATATTATTCTACTGAAGTACAATTAAAGCCCCTGAACCCCATTGAGAAAACACATACAGATGTTTATGGTAGAAGTTGAGGGAGTGCACCTACATCTCAGATACCACCTTCTAGTGCACCATCTTCTTCAAAATTAACCTTAATTATTAAATTCTGGTTATGTTCTTACTATTGCTTTTACAAAATAAAAATTATAAGGAATCATAAGTAAAAACTTTATTCCATATGTTATACATTTTATGTAGTAAAAAAGGGTTACTTGAGGACAAGTAATATTTAAGTTTGGGAGAATTTGTTCCATATTTAAATATACTTATTTTAAGTTCAAATTTCACCACATTTTTAAGGATTTTATGTTTTAATGAAAGGTATTTTCATGTTTTTGGGTGCTTATGCTTTAAAAATAGTTTATGTAGAGAAAGAAGTCAAACACTTGAGAAAAGGAGCAAAAATAGAGCTAAAAAGGCAAAACCGAAGGAATTGCGCCATCACCAGACACAAGTAGAATTTTTGGATGACTTGTGACGGTTATTTTGACGGTGGTTTGATGATTTTCCAACTTTCTAAAAGCCTTGGTATTCATTCTGACATATAAGACATGTGATACAATGAATCTAGATACTTTGGAGTCATTTTTGAACAAAGAGGTGCGCCTCAAAAGTGAAGGGACGCGACTTTTGGGCACAGAAGACGGGCGCCTAGGTGTCAGTTCTGGGGCTTAGGCGCCACAGTTAATATCTTGAAGATTCATTGAATGAGGCCGAATTTTGAAGAGATGTCTGAAGCAACCCTTGGTCATTTTCGAAGCTCTATAAATAGGGATTAATTCTACAGCGAAAGGGAGTCCTTTTGAGTCATTTTTAGTGAAAGGAGTCCATTCTAAGTCATTTTAGTCTTACTTTTAAGTCTCTTCTACTCAATTCCTTGAAAAGGGAGTTAGAGTTTGAGATCATGGTTGCTGTTTTAAGAGTTTGGAGTCTTGTAGTTGGTGTTGGAGTAAGTAGGAGTCAAAGGATCACTTGGAAGAACATTCAGATAAGTATTTGTAACTTGGGTTCTAAGTTTTATAAATATGTTTTGTTGTGTGAATCCAATGTGTGATGGGTAGATTTGCTTTGTTTCTCCTTTCAATTATGAAGAGATATTAAAGAAAAATTAAATTCGTTGGAGAACTTTACTTTTTATTGATAAAACATTATGATGATATCCATACCAAGTCTTCATTTACTTTTTAAATTGACCATTCAATTTATTAAAATCTGTTGAGGAATTCTGAGACCTGCCCGGAGATGAATTCTTAACTTGTAGATATCACATGGATCATTGGTTGATCGAGGCCTCGAGCAGATTGTTCAAAGGGAAGTGAAAATAAATTGGAAGATATTCTTTATTGGGTGCATAATTGATTAGTTTTTAGAGTGAAATACTAAATTCTAATAATTTGATTTATAGAAAGGGAACGGGTCACTAGTAGGGCCGACAATAGCCACCCTAGGACATCTAGAAGTGTGAGCTTAGATTAACCCATTCTACTAATAGTACATCCTGAACCGATCTATAGATTAGTTTATGTTCTTTAAGCCTTGATAGAGGGTAAAGAAATAGGATTGCTTGTATTTGGTGCTATACCACATTTTAAAGTTATCCAAGAATAAAAGTTTTCTGATAATCTTGGATTAATTAAAAAGGAGAAAGTCTTTTTATTTAATATTAAAATCAATCTTTATATTGCTGTTACTTTTATTTGCATAAAGTAGAATTTAAGAAACCTTTAAACCTATTAAGTGAAAAGAGATAAGAATTATATAATTATATTTTTAATATGTAATTTTAAGAAGTTTTCCAATTGTCTTCCTGTGGGTTCGATACTGGGGTTTTTTCACAGGAAAATCATATATTAGTTGAATCGATACGTATACTTGCGTAGCACCTCTAGTGTGCAAATTATTTTTCTAACTTTGTAATATTTGGATTTTGCATACTATCCCCTTAAATATAAATTGGACCAAAGTTGTGTCATTTTTAAGAACGGTATTTTATTGTGTAATTATGTGTTGAGTCACATATTATATTCTGTTATAATATTTAATTAATTATATTAGTTAATTGTGATGTGCTTTAATAGAAGTGGTTATGGTAATCATTTGAACATTCTGAAACTGATAGTAATCACTACAGTTTTGATTGATTCGAATTGAGTTTTCTGTGTCTGTTATAGTATTTGCATTCCTCCTCATGTGATCAATAACCAGGACACCACTAGAGCCCTGCATTACTTGAGCTATACATGTACTTGCATTTTAAATGTGTGACTCATCATTAATCAATATCAATAAATCAAATTGGGTTTATAATTTCTGAAAATTGTAATAGTTGCATCAAGTTTTTGACACTACTGCCAGGGAGTAGAATCTTAAGGTAACGGGTTCAACTTCATAAATATCTTCATTTAAAAAAGTTGCACCACGCACTGCAGTGCTAGTGTATGTACTTGTATTAGAGCACTCTCACATGCCTTCTTTACACATCATCTTGCATGTCTATAGTCCTACATGTTTGAGTCTTTCTTGAGTCACTGTTCTTGCACACCCTCCCCGACCACCAATGTGTCTGTATCGGGGACAGCTTGTGTATGAAGTCTCCCAGGTGTGTAATTCTCTTCAATAAGAATTACCTCACTTATTTCCTATGTCACCACATTGGACGGCCATAGGATTTCCCTTAGAGTCACTGCACCCTATGAACACTCATATTCCTATGTCACTACCTACTCGGAACACCCACCATCCAGGTTACTATCTCCACAGCGCACCCACCCTCAGTCACTGCTTTCTTGGCACACTTATATTTGCTTTTGCTGCATGTTTTGCATGCATTATTTTGTACTTTTAACACATTCAATGTTAGTATATGCCTCAATATACAAGTGTCGAATGCTTGCCATCTTACAATCATTCTTAATCCGCAAGCACAATCATATCACATTGGGTTATGTTGCATTTGCATGCGCATTCCTCAATATTTCCTACTTCGAAGTTGTCTCATTAGCTTAGTAACTCTGTGTTAGTTGTGGCGTGACAACTAGTATTGCCCTCAAGGATGTTTCAGTGGGCAATACTAACTATCGCACCGTGGCTAGCACATGAATGTTGTGCTAATGTTCCAATGGGTCTAATAGGTGTCACTAAGCTTTTCCTTCTTAAGACCTATTTTGAAAGTATAAAAATTTAGACTTTTATTACTTATATGTATCGTATTTTGAAAATATACTTTGAAAATATTTGCACTCTTTAGCTTAGACTGTACATGAGGTCAACTTTCAAATTTTTTTTATAACTTGCATCTAATAGCATCTCTTAGGATCCTTGGATTTTTATGATGGGGTCAGTGACGGTGACCCCATCAAAACATACGTTAGCCTTTTAGCATAACCCTGCACTCACTTAGTTGTTATGTTAGTGTCGGCATATTTTTAGGTTGAGTGTCGTATTTTTGATAAGAGGTCGCCTACAGAAATTGTCGGCGAATTTTTTATATTTTAAATTTAATTTAAATATATAGTTTAAAAGATAACATTTGATTTTGAAAGTAATTTTAAGTTTAAAAGTTTTAAGATATGAAATCAAACCGATCTCACATCCCAGAATAGTTTATATAAACGAGCACCGCACCACAGACCGTGTATCTATCCCGAATAATAGACACAGCTTGCTTGATGATGGGGCTCGATTAAATAAACTATGAGATTTGTGACATCCGTTTGGTACGCGAACCAATTTTATAAGCCGAAAAATTCCCACGCTTAATATGAAAACATTAAACGGGGTTTATATTACACAGGTTCTTTAAAATTCCCTATAAGGGCAAGCCACTATAGTTAATTACATCTTAAGTGACGGGAATCACCTAAGAAAACTCTCGATAATAATCAATAATTCTGCTCTCAAGAATTTCAAAGTTTAAGTTTTCAAAGAATTGAATTTTTTGAATCTCGATAGGGAATGGATCAAGTTTGGAACATTTTATTTTGGGAATTCAAAGGAAGAAAAGTAGGAGAAATTACGGATTCGAAGCGAACTTCGGTAATCTCCCGACTATCCTATTGTTTGGCTTGGATTTAGGAAAGTCCTAATGTTCATTTAATGTTTTAATCTTGCCAATTTTAGTTAATTAGGGCTTATATTTATATGATAGAATCATACAAATAGCACTGGAAGATATGAGGGTTTATGTCGTATCGGACGACTACCTCGGAATCCTAAGACCGGTTAGGGCTTAATTTGCAATGCAAATGCACTAACGAAGAGTTGAGGATTTATGTTGCACTAGAGCAAACTACCTCGAAGTCCTATGGCTTTGTTGTTTAATTCTAGGAAAGTTTCGTTGATGTAGATTTCGGTTCTTGCGACGACGATGGCCGTCTTTGCCCACCATGCTCCGAGCTCCTTGTTGTTGCAGAGGTTTAGTTTTAGAAATCATAAATCGGGAGATGAGAGAAGTGTTACGGTTTAAAGAAAGTCTTAATTTCCAAGTGTTTTTTATGTTTTAATTAAAACAAATCTTAAAGTTGATTAAACGGAACCGATTAAGATCCCACGGTTCCGTCATCCCGACACAGTTATTTTCATCGAATTCACTTAGTCCGGATGAATTTGCTAAACTCAACTAAATGAGTTCCGCACTTTCATTTAGACCGTGGGAAATCCGTTAGCAACACGTGGGTTACATCATCCGAGGTATTCCCGATCATTCGATGAGACGTTTTAATTTAGTTGTAGTTGTAGCTTTGTTGTTCTGTTTGTGATTAAATTTTGAGTTGTCTTATATTTTGAAATGTTGTGGCGGTGAATTTTATCTTGCAATGACTTTTAACTTAGTTTTGGTTTCGGTTTTAGGGACTATCCTAAAGGTGTGGGTTTTCATGCAACGGTTGTTTTATCATGCGAGAAAAATAAAGTGCATTTGCAATAAAGTAAATTGCAAGAAAGTAAATTGCAGGGAAAGTAAATTGCGATAAAATAAAAGCGTACTGGAGAGTCTTCCCGTCATCCCAGTTGCACTTAAAACACGGTTAGAATATTTAAGCAAGTTCCTAGGTAAAGCTAAGGTAAGGGTTAGGGTTTTCTACCAAATTCTAATCCTATAGCTGGTCATTTCCTATGACGTCTAGGTTCCTTGTGTTTTTAGTTTGAAGACGATTTTCTTCATCGAAGAACAATTAAGTTCAATTGTTCTTATAAATATCCTATCATATTGAGGAAGTGCTTAAGAAGAATCTTAAACATCTTTTCAATATTTCTAGGATTGTTTTAAGTCCAAGTGAATTTAATTATGTAAATGAATCGATCGTCCGAGGTTTTCAAGTTTTGTTAACCTGCTCAGTGAACTAGGATATTTGAATGTCCTATAAGTGAAGTAACATTTCATTTAATACTCCATTTAGGAGTTATGATAACTAAAGCTTTTGAGGGTAAATTGGTGTTCAAATGGTTTGTGATTCAAATTTAAGTTCAAATTAATGATTTAAGTTTGGAATAGTGTTCAAGTTATTTTAGATTTATTTTTGAGTTCTTTATGTCTTAGGTGATGTTATTTAATTCAACTTAATTTAATTTAATTTTTTTTAATTTAATTTTTAATTTGATTTAATTTAATTCAATTTAGTTTGGTTTGATGTTACATTAAATTAATTTGATTTAATTTAATTTTTAATTTAATTTGATTTAATTTAATTTAATTTAATTTAATTTATTTAATTTAATTTAATTTTTAATTTAATTTAATTTAATTTAATTCTTAATTTAATTTAATTTTTTAATTTAATTTTTAATTTGATTTAATTTTTAATTTAATTTTTAATTTGATTTAATTTAATTTAATTTAATTTTTAATTTAATTTAATTTTATTTTATTCATTTTAATTTTAATTAAAGAGTTCAATTATTTAATTTTAGTTTAATGATTAAGTCTTTCAATGTTTTAAATTTGAATTATCATTTTAATTAAGAATTAAACATTAATGAAATGATTAATTTAGGGATTTTTAAATTAAAGAATAAATCTCTTCCTAATAATATCCCTATTTTAATAATTCCAATTTTATTATTCTTCCAAATTTAATCAATTATTTAATTAAAGTTTAATCATTTTAAATTGCTTAATGGGTTTCTACCCTTCAATTATTAAATTTCAATCATCCAAATCAGATTAGGATCAAATATTCTACTTGTTAATTTTATTAAGCCTAAAGTTTTAATTAAAGGGTTAAGATTTTAATTACCATTTTGCCCTTCAAGCCTAATAATTTCATAACTCACTAAATTGAGCTCAAATGAACTTGAAATTTTTATGTGACTTCACTCATATGTCAATAAAGACATTAGAGGAGAAAATGTGATTTTTCTGTATTTAATTTATTTATATAATTATTTTTGGTGGAAAATAAGGATTTCCAAGGAAAATTTAATAACATGACCAAGGGAAAGTTTCTGTCCTTAAGAAAATTAGGGGACATTCCTAATGACCAGAGGACCACTTGGACCAAATTTTGTGATTTTTTGAATTATATTTTATTTATTAGAATTATTTTAAGTTCTGGAGTATTAATTAATTTAAAAATAAAATAAATGTTGAAAAATGAATTTTATGTTTTTCAAAAATCTCTCTGATATCAAGGAAACCAGAGAAGCAAATCTTGCAATTTTTTGATTTTTCTATGATTTATTATAATTATTTTAGTGAAAATGCTAGAAAATACATTTTTTTAATTTTAAAATTACCCTAGAACTTTAAAAATTAATATCTCACCAAATAGGCCTAAGAAAAATATGGGGTTTGTTCCTAAGTGATTAAAATTCAAAATGTGACATTTTGGTGAATTTTATTATTTTTGTGATTTTTATTATTTTTTAATTATTAAAAATATTAAAATAATATTAAAAATCAACTTTTTTAGAAAATTGAAATTTTAATCTTCTTAAATTCCCCTGATATCAGAGAGGCTCTAAAACCAATTTGGTGAATTTTTGAAAGGTATTTTGAAAGTTATGAATTTTTAAAGTTTAAAATGACTAAATGGCTTAATCAACCCAATTAATAGGGCTAACCAAGTCCAATTGACTTCAAACTTTTATGGTGGGTTCCTCCGATCCTAAAGGTCAGTGGAGAATTGATTTCAAGTCAATTTGATCTATGGTTAACTCTAATTAATTAGAGACCTATTTTGAGTGTTTAAGCCGATTAGGGTTGTCTAAAATGAACTAACTCAAAACCTATTTTTCCTAGGGTTCTCTGGTCATAAGGAACATCACCAAATTTTCCTAGAATTTATTTCACAACATGCTATTTATTGGAATTAA
Source organism: Papilionanthe hookeriana x Papilionanthe teres (assembly GCA_022702705.1). Taxonomy (NCBI): domain Eukaryota; kingdom Viridiplantae; phylum Streptophyta; class Magnoliopsida; order Asparagales; family Orchidaceae; genus Papilionanthe; species Papilionanthe hookeriana x Papilionanthe teres. The sequence goes on from JAKZJZ010000250.1 coordinate 43,547, forward strand.
AATACTCAAAACAGTGACATGAATTTGAAAAATCAATAACTCTTCATAGGGATGGCCTCGACTTTGGAAAATTCGGGGAATGTTCCCGAATTCGGAGGCTTAAAAGCCCTATGGTCTCATGCCATGGTGAATTGTATACATGCATGGAGAATTAAATGTATGCAGAAAGTAAATAAATTATAAAAAATAAGATACTTGATGAAATTAAATGATTTCTTTTCCACATTATTCTCCTACGATTCACTTCGAGCAAGAGGGTATTTTTATTTTATTTTTATGATTTTCCTACACAAAGTTATGAATTTTTGAAGTTTAGGGAATTAAATAAATAGAAAATACCCCTAATTTTCTACTTATCCACGCGGCGCCGGCGAAACATCGGCGACTCGAAGGGGTACGTGTCGCGCTCGTGATTGGGCGCCGCCATCCGAGTCGGCCGTCCGGGGCCCGCTTGTATCGTTCCGTCTCCTCATCCGGCGCGATCCGGCCGTCCGTGCGCGCGTGTATTAAATGGACGGCATCCGTTCATCGTCCCCAAATGTCCTCGCTCGAGAGCCGTCCACACTAAATCCACTAATATCTCACTCGATACTCAATGGATTTTCATGATCTTATGCTATATGGATTCGTCTTGAAGAGACGAACACATCTATACGGTTACCGTGCATTGAAATTAAAGCATTTGAAATGGAGAATCTCCGGAGGCTCGGGATGAAGAATTAGTTCATACCTTTGCTACGAGAGGTGAAGCCTCGATCGGAGATGTTTGGCACGTTCGTTGGAGCTGCGGGAGGCTAGGGATGAAGCACAGGGATGTGGTGAATTGCTCAGGTGTAGTTTCCACCAAGGCCGATCACAACCTTTGGAGTCCGGAACAAGCCGGGTGGCACGGAGAGGGGGCTTTCACCTGGAAAACTTCTTCTCTTGGCACAGTGAAGGTGTAGGTGAGTTTAATTTGATTTTGGTGAAGGATTCGGGAATGTCCTGTTCGGCTCGAGAATTGAGCTTCAAAATTGAGCTCGATCGATGGGTATTGGAGCGGGAGAACGGTGGGGATCAATTGCTCTAAGTTTAGAGGGGAGTGAGGAGTGATTTTGGCGAGTTTTGGTATGGTGCAGTTCGGTACCTCCTCATGGCCGAGAGGTGGGGAGTTTAAATAGGCGAGGGCTGGAGGGCCTCCGGGGAGTTGAGGGCTGGGATCGACTGCTCATGGCAAGTGAAGAACAGTCTGCAATGGCCACTTGGGCATGGGGCGGCTCGGCGGTGAGAATTCCAAGCTTGGATTGACTTGGACCTCTCGGCCATGGAGTTTTCCGGCGATCGGGGTGGGCGGCGGCAGGCGAGGGTCACCCTCGGGGTCGGGTGGGTCGGGGGTCGGGTGTTTGTGCAAGCGATTGGCAAATGCCGAGTGTAAAGGCTTTGATCCAAAGTAGAATGGGGCATGGCTAGTTTTTGGGTCTAAATGGGTCAACTCACCCATTTGGGCTTGGTGCACCCTTCGAGGTGGCTTTGGGTCTTGTGGGGGATCAAAGGGATCAGTTGGTTTGGCATGGAGAAGTCTCCAGTCCAAATATATTTGGATTAAATTTAGGTTTAGGTGAATCATGATTAAGAGTTAATGAGCTTTAGGGATTAAGGAAAGGGGCCCTCCTTCCTACCCAATATTGTATGGTGACATGTAAAGAGGCTCTCATGGCTTCCATGTGGCTCATGCATGGCTTCATGGCTCACCTTTGGCTTGGGAAAAGTCAAGTCGATTTCATGTAAATGGATTTAAGAAAAATTTTGATATTTTGATGTGAATTTGTATGGGGCTTGATTTGGAATTGTTTGATGATGGAATTATAACTTAGGGAATGGCTTTGATTAAATGGATGGCAAATGGAAATGTCATGTGGGCTTTAGGGCCAAATTTGGGCTTTTGTATTTGGTGGAAATGGGCTTTTAGGAAGGTTTAGGGAAGTGGGCTTTTAGGTTTGAAAATGAATTTATGGATAGAAATTTTGTAAAGAGGTTGGGCCAAATAATTGTTGAGTTTGGTTTAGGGATGTGTCATGAGTGGTTTGGAGTCAATTTGGTGTGATTTGGACTTGAATTGGTTTGAATTTGGGTTTAATTGGTAAGTGGGCCTATGTAGGTCAAATTGGGCTAACTTGGGCCAATGTTGGGCTAGAGTTGAAATTGATGTAAAATTAATGTTGGGAAATGTTTATGGGAGTGTTTCAAAGAGGTTTTGGCTTTGGTTAGGTTTTGATTTTGGGATTTGGGCTCATTTGGGCTAGGTTTGGGTTTAGGTCGAAAATGGGCCTTTTAGCTTTGGGTTGAATTTGAGTGGGGTTTGGATCAAAATCTTGGGCAAATCATGTTAGTGTTTTGTTTATGGGGATGTTAAGGAAGGTTTAGAAAAGATTTGGGGTTAATTGGAGTTGAATTGGGTGAGTTTGGGCTAAGTTTGGGTCATGGGTCCAAATTGGGCTTTAAGGCCAAAAGTGAAATTGGATCCAAATTTCAATCAAATTGGGCTTGGATTTTGTCTAAATTGGTGTTGGGGATGTTGAATTGAAGTTTAGAATTGAATTGGACCAGAATTTGGGTCAATTGGGTAGGTTAGGTTTTGACATTGGGTTCACTTAGGGTTAAAATGTGTCGAATTGGGGGTTTTGACAAAAGTAGGGTAAATTGACAAAATTGGCCCATGGTGTAGTTGAACAAAATGAAATTGGGAACATTTGGGATTTTCTGGAATTTTCTGGGAATTTTCTGAATTTTTGGATTTTTTGGCTAGGAGGGGTATTTTGGGTATTTGGAGGGTATTGGGAGGTATTTTTGGAATTTTTGATATTTTTGGGTATGGATGATCAATTTGAGTGATGTGGAAATGTTTGGGAATGATTTTGGAGAATTTTGGGTGATTTGGAAATTTTTGAGAAATTTGGGACTATTCGGGGCTTTGGGTAGGTTAGCGGGTGTAGGGTCCGGGGGTCAAAAATTGAAAATTTGGAAAATTGAAGATTGGGTGGATGTAAGTGGAATGAAATCATTTTTGTTGAGCCATGAAGCCATATCAAGCCCACATGAGCCATGAAGGGACTCATTTGAGGCATTCAGCTATGTTGTTCTACACCATCACGCGAGGGCTTAGGGGTTAAGGACCATCCATGTGAATCACCTACATGAGTCGGGAGGTCAAGTCGGGTATGGGTGTGTTTTTAGGAAGTGTGTGAAAGTGTAGTGTGTAGGTGTAGTGTGTGTGCAAGTCAACCCTTCACCGAGACCGGGCCACCCGAGGGCGATCCCAGGCCGAAAGAGTCCTATAGGAACTCATCCTTTAAACTTCCACACTTGATTTCAACCCTCCAGGTGATTAGGGGTCTACGGTCGAGTTTGTGGAGTTTGCGGGGAGTTTAGAAGTGGTTTGAATTTCTAAAAGGTGGGTCCCAATTCTAATCCTCTAAGATAGTCGAAGGAAAAGCCTGAAAGTTCAGATCCTAAGCACTAAAGAAGAAGAGAAGACCTCGTAAAAAATGAGGTCGACAAATGGACCCCCAATAGGTGTGGTGGTGACGGAGCACACCGCGCGTATTGGTGTTGGCCGAAGCGATCAACAAAACCAACACGGATGTCCGAGTAACAAACTTAGGACGAAGTAGAAGAGCTTCGAGTGAGGGAGTGTCGAGTATATCTGCGGGCCGGAGATTCTTGAACTCTCGGCGGGGAAAGGAAAAGGAGGTGAATCCCAAATCACATGATTTAGGAGAATTTCGATTTAGATTTTATTTTGTTTCATGTTTAAGTCATGATGTGTGAGTTTAGATTTCAATTTGGAGTTTTAATTTAGATTGAAGTTTGTCAAGATTAATTTGAAGGAATTTTATTTGAAATGAAAATTGGAGTTTTGAGGTTTTAGATGTAACATCCTCAACCCCAAAAGAAGATCGAATCGATTGGATTGGATCATTACAATGAGGAAAGATCTCAGAGTAATGCGGTATTGGATGTAAAATCCTTAACCTCGAGAGTTTGATTTTGATGTATTTCGGTGCGATAAGGAAAGAATCCTAAAGCGGTGCGGTCTTGGATGTAAAATCCTCGACCCGGGAATTTGATTTGATGTATTTCGGTGCGATAGGGAAAGAATCCTAAAGCGAGTGCGGTCTTGGATGTAAAATCCTCGACCCAAGAGTTTGAATTTGATGTATTTCGGTGCGATAGAGAAAGAATCCTAAAGCGGTGCGGTATCGGATGTAAAATCCTCAACCTCGAAAAAGTTGATTTTGATGTATTTCGGTGCGATAGGGAAAGAATCCTAAAGCGATGCGGTATCGGATGTAAAATCCTCGGCCTCGAAAAAATTGATTTTGATGTATTTCGGTGCGATAGGGAAAGAATCCTAAGCGAGTGCGGTATCGGATGTAAAATCCTCGACCTCGAAAAGTTGATTTTGATGTATTTCAGTGCAATAGGGAAAGAATCCTAAAGCAGTGCGGTATCGGATGTAAAATCCTCGACCCAAAAGTTTGAATTTGATGTATTTCGAGTGCAATAGGGAAAGAATCCTAAAGCGGTGCGGTCTTGGACGTAAAATCCTCGACCCAAAAGTTTGAATTTGATGTATTTCGGTGCGATAGGAAAGAATCCTAAAGCGGTGCGAGTCTTGGATGTAAAATCCTCGACCCAAAAGTTTGAATTTGATGTATTTCGGTGCGATAGGGAAAGGATCCTAAAGCGAGTGCGGTCTTGGATGTAAAATCCTCGACCCGAGAGTTTGAATTTGATTGAGGTTTGATGTGAGATACTGGAAAGATCGAATTTGAGATTTGAAATTTGGTCGAGATTTGATTTAAGATGCGGAAGATCGAATTTGAGATTTGATAGAGATTTGGAATGCGGAAAGATTGAATTTGAAATTTGGAAGGATGAGTTTGAACTCGGTTGAAATTTGATTTAAGATTTGATTTGAAATTTGGAAGATCACATTTGAAATTTGATTGAGAATTTGATTTAACATTTATGTTGATTTTGTTTATCTTTTAATGATTCAAATTTTATTTTATCGTTTATTTAATGTTCATGTGAATTTGGTGTTTGTCAATTTTTTTTAGATTTTTTTTAAGGAGTTTTCTTTTATTCTTTTTTTTATTCCTTTTCTGTTCTTTGTTCAAAGTTCATTTAACTTTAACGGCGTTTCCCAATCAATTTGCACAAAAGAGGTGAAGGCCAAAAATGTGACATGGTCACTTTCATTCCAATCATGTAGAAGATACATCATATATCTTGATACGGAATATATTTCATACAATCCATGTAAACTCAAAACGGATTGTGTATGATCTTTGTTGATCCATCCAAAGAAGCATCACGTCAAAAATCCATGTACGAATAGTGGGGTACATGGTCGATAACATCACCTTCCAAGCCATCCTTGGCAAGGATGCCGTATGGATGTACATTGGAGGTGTGATATTTTCCATGTAACTCACGGCTCGTAAGGCGGAGGCTCTCTAGCTCCGGGTCACGGTCGGAAATGGTAAGGTGTCTTCCTGTCGTCCATCCTTCGAAAGTAGCGAGATCCGCTTCAGCTGGTACTCACGGTATGCAATGCTTAGCGATATGCAGCCGTTGCCCTTCGGTATCATGACGGAACCTACCGGTAAAGGTATCTTTGCGGCCCTCGGAACTCACTGGACCTGCTATCCGGAGGTCGGATCCGAACATGATGTTACACTCGCTCGGGAAAGAGGCGTGTGCGAGAAGGTCGACAAAGTCGTGGTGATGCATGTGTGGGGGTATGCGGTCACTCTTGTTTATAGATGTTGATGATGCGAGTATTGGGTATGCAATCTGCTGCGGTACCCTCCATGTTATCGATCTCTTTACCATCCTCTTGATGACTAATGGCATCGGATCCACTTGCCCATGACGGAGTATTCCGGTGGGTTTCCCTTCTCGTCCTCCATGCAAAGTTGTAACGACATCCACATTGTATTGTGATTCTTCCCTTCCACGGCATCCATCTCCGGGGTTACGAGTATGTGTTTTCCCTTAGGCGGCCCGCTCGGCCCATTCTTTTCAAATCCCGGATGCAATCCACGATTTCTTCTTGTTCATACTCTAAGAATACGTATGTATGTAGCTCGAGGCCTTCAGTATATTGATTCGTACTGCCTTTAATTCTCTCGAAAGTATTCGAAGGTTTTCTTTTCAACATTCGCATTCTCTCCGGCTCGTATTCGGAATGATCGCGGATGGCGAGGCACAGTGACATATTGTGGAATATACGGTTCAATCCCTTCACGTTCTCCTGCATACCTTGGCTCCTCGGGGATGATGCACGTCGGGACATCCCACAGGGTTGCTTACACAACAAGGTCATGCATCATTGGTGGTTCTATCCGGTGGCGTGGTAGCCTTCTTTCTTCGATCTTCGAAGATTTCCACAGTTCTTTTACGTCATCCTAGGAGGTGGCCTCCTTTCTTCGAGTTCTCGGTGAGCCGGTGTCCTTGAAGTGTATGCACCGACATTAGCAAGCTTGTCTCGTCGCGGCGGTACGCGGCTAGTTTTGTTAACATCTTACGGATACGGCGATTCTTATTTCTCCGTTGCGTTGCTTGTGAGAGTAGCTCTTCGAACTTCTTGAATCTCTGTGGGCGCGGCGGCCGACGAGCCGCCTTGCCTGTAGCGACTACGGACTTCATTTTCTTATCTTCTTCGATGTTTGTCTTTCTTTTCTTGTTCTTCGAATTGGTGGCTTGGGCCACCCACTTTCATCCTTGTCCGTCCGGGCGGTTCTTCTCGGTCAACCGGGACCCGGTCACTTTCCTCGTGCTTGTAGGCCTGCTGGTGCGAAATCCGAGTCGATCTCGATTATCGCTCCATCCTTCACCCTCTTTTCATCGAGTGCGAGGCTTACGCCATTCTTAAAGTTCGGGACCAGACCGCCGCTCGACATTTCCTGCGAAAAGACAAGGAAAAGGATCGAGAGTCTGTACTTAAGAACAAGAACATTAAGAAAATGTTTATTAAAGACATTTTTTTATTATTATTCTTATATTTTTAAACTTAACGGGAATGAAGTGGGATAAGATCGGGAAAGAGATTTTGATTTGGAAAAGAAAACAAGGAAAAATTTATTATCGGGATTTTATTTATTTTAGCACATTTTTGTCATTTTTGGGTTCGGACCCGGTCATAAGTAATCACTTCGCCCGTGCTTCTAGGGATGGAAAGTTCATTCCTTCGAAACATCGGGTAGCGTAATACTTTTTCAAGTATCGTCCATCGATCGGAAGCATATGTCGTTCTCACTGGCAATTCACTAGGCTGGTAGGAACCTCACGAGTATCTTGCTTCGACCACGAAACGGTCCTTCCCGAGTGGGTTCGAATTTTCCTCCTATCTTGCGGTGTGCGAGAATAGGTCTTTTGAGAACGAGAACTAAATCACCAACTTTGAAGGTTCTTGGGCGGACCGGTTTGTCGTGGGCTTGAACCATCTTAGCTTGGTATAGTTCTAAATTACATTGCTTGCTGCAAGTCTTTTCCCTTCCGGGCTCTCTAATTCTTCGAGTCGTAATTTGGCGTTTTCTTCTGTTGTGATTTTATTTGCAAGCTGCGATTACGAGTGAAGGAAGCTGAACCTCTAAAGGTAACACTTGCCTCGGACCCATACACCGGAGCGTAAGGTGTAGCTTGCGTAGGAGTTCGAAGGTTGTCGGTAGGCCCATAAGGCTTCTAACAACTTCTCGTGCCAATTTCTCTTATTATCGTCTAAAGTCTTCTTTAAAATTTGAACGAGAGTTTTATTAAAAGCCTCGAGTAGGCCGTTTGCTCTTGGGTAGTAAATTGTTGAATATCGCCGGTCGATTCCGTGTCTCCGACAAAATTGTTGATTTGTGTGCTTCGAATGCGACCGATTATACGAGATGATTCACGCGGCACTCAGAAACGGTAAACAACTTGGTTCTTGAAAAATTGTAGTACGTGATGTGCTTTCACTTCTCTAAGTGGAGCCTGCCTCATGCACTTGGAAAAGTAATCGTAGCCGCAAGAATGAAGCGATGTCCTTTTGAAGATGGTGGTTCATTGGACCCACTATATACGTGCCTGACATTCGAATGGCCGCGTGCGATTGTCGGATGTAGCACATTTGGAGGTTGGTGTAAAACCACTCCGTGCACTTGGCATTGGTGACGGCTCTTGGCGATTTTCATGCGGTCGGTCATCATCGAGGGCCGGTAGTACCCTAGTCTTTTAATTTTCATTTTCATTTTCGGGCCCGGTCGATGAGCGCCACGAGTCTCGAATGCACCTCCTTAACAATTTCACGGGCCTCGGACCCGCTTAGAGCACCTTAGCCACATTTGATCAAAAGACCTTCGTATAACGTATTGTTTACTAATGCGTAGGACGAGTTCTTTTCTTGATGCGATGGGCTAGCGACCTATCATCCGGTAGCTTTCTGTTTGCGGGTAGTCCATCGATAGTTTGTCGCCGATCTTACGTGTTTTACATCCTTTGTTGCAAGCTGATCCTTTTTCCTTTTCGATTTGTGTATCGTGTGCTATGTCGAGCTGTGATAGGACACGGCGTCACGTGAGCGACACTTCTGCGGATTCATCTTGCAAACGGGCAAATTCTTTTGCGAGACGGGCTAGCGCATCTGCTAAAGCGTTTTCTTTTACGGGAATTTTGTAGATTGTCACATTTGGAATCGTTCCAACATTTGTATAGCATCTTGGAAGTATTGCTCGAGTCTTGGTTTTAAAATTACTGTATTGTCCAGTGATCTGTTGAATGATTAGCTGTGAATCCCCGTAGATGTTGATGTCCGTTATCCCCAGTTTGAATGGTTAATTCCGATCCGTTATGAGGGCTTCGTATTCCGCTTCGTTGTTTGTACACGGCTCCGTCGAGTGGTAGGAGTATCTTAACATCCCCCGCTCCGGTGTTATAAAGATTAGCCCGATTCTGCCTTACCGGGCACTATCACTTGCGATTCTTCGTCTTTGTGTCTTGAAGATGCTCCAGTCGAAATATAATTCCCAACGTCGATCATCGAGGTCTTCTAGGTTCATTATTTGTTCATGCGGCAAATCGTCATTGAGAGGAGATTCTGCCGGCAAAGGGTGTCTTTGCAAGGAAGTACTGCTAAGACTTGTCCTTTTACGGCACGGAGAGGCACGAAAGTTATATCGAATTGCGATAATATCATTGACCATCGGCAAGTCTGCTGGAAAGCGTTGGACGAGTCATCAAGTATTGCGATGGATTAAACTTCGAGATCGGGTTGACCTTATGAGAAAGCATGTAATGCACGAGCTTTTGAGCGGTGAAGATCGGGGCCAAACAATGCTTTTCAATTGCGGGATACCTTATTTCCGTCGGCGATAAACGACGGCTTAGGTAATAAAGAGCATTTTCTTTACCCTCATCATTGACACAGGCTAACGAGGCTCAGAAAGTCGTCTAAAGCCGCGGTATAAAGTATTAGCGGTCTACACGAGGCCGAGATTGCTAAGACGGGAGGTGTCATTAAATATTGTTTAATGTCCTCGAAGGCCCTACGGCATTTCTCTTCCCAAATAAATTTGGCGTCCTTTTTAACTAGTGCGAGAAAGGTGACACCTACTGACGGGTTTGAGATAAAGCGTCGAAGATATGCCGGCTTCCCTTGAAAAGATCGTAGTTGTTTCGAGGTTTTGGGAGGCGGCATTTCTAAGATAGCTTTAATCTTTTCGGGTCGATTTCAATTCCACGATGTCGGACAACGAATCCTAAGAATTTCCGGAGGTGACGCCGAAGGCGCATTTAAGGGATTCATCTTAAGGTTAAATTGTCTTAATCGTTCGAAAACAATTCTCGAATCATACGAAGTGGTTGTCCTTTACTTTGCTTTTGATGACCACATCGTCCACGTAGCATTCGACTTGATTATGGATGAGATCATCAAAAATTCTTGTCATTGCTCTACGGTAGGTTGCTCTGCGTTCTTCGATCCGAACGGCATCACTTGTGTAGCAAAATACTCCGATCGGCGTTACGAATGCTTGTAAGCTTTTCATCTTCTGGAGCCATTTTTATCTGGTTGTATCACGAAGATCCATCCATGAATGAGAATATTTCATGTGTTGAAGCAATGTCGATCATTAATTACAGGATCGGTAGAGGGAATTCATCCTTTGGACATGCCTTGTTTAAATCTCCGAAATCCACACAAATTCGATCGACCATTCTTCTTTACGTCGGGACTACATTGGCTAGCCAAGTTGGGTATTGTTCTTCACGGACAAATTTAGCGTCTATTAGCTTTTTAACTTCGGTATGACTTGTTGTTCGATTTCTAGACGCATTCTTACGGGACCTTGTCGGCCGGGACGGAAGTAGGATCCACCCCTAGCTTATGGTGCGACCTCGGAGCTAATCACGGCATCTCATCGTAGCTCCAAGCAAAACGGTCTTTAAATTCCATTAATAACTTGATTATTTCTTCGAGTCTTCTTTATTGAGTAAGGAGCTAATAAAGGTAGGTCTAGGCTCTTCGCTAGTACCTAAGTTAACTTCAGTTAACTCATATATTGTAGATTTGATTTCTTCTTCGAATTCGGTGGAGCATCTCCAATTTGCAAATCTTCGAGTTCTTCTGCGGTTTCCATGCGGTTTTCATTAGACTCGCAGGTGACAACCAAGCAAAATTCGGTATCGTCGGCGATCCTGCTGTGCCGAATCCGAGACCATGTTTTGAGTTGGGTGGACGACGGAGTTATTCCATAAATTTTCAAAACGTTGTGATTGACCTTTTGTCCATTGTCGAGGTAAGAAACCACGGCTGAATTAAATTTTGAACATAGGGAGAGTACCACTCAAAAGGCAATTCCATTAATTCGATGAAGTAGCATCTTCGAGTTGTACATTATTTTCGGTTTTGGAGGAAGAAGCACCACGGTAGAATTTGATTGGTTTTGCACCACCGCTACGTACCTCTTTGACCTCCATACCCTCGATCTTATTAGAATGGATCGGGGTCAGGGTCATAGTATGTACGTAGTGGTTAATCTTCTCGTACATCGATTTATATTCTTCGTTTCTTTCATCTCGAGAGGGATTCGAATTGCGGCTTCTTCCGACTTATTGTCGCTGCTTCTTGTTTGATTTCTTTTTCTTCTTGGAACTATCTTCCCGATCGACATTAATGGTTGGTTTCCTGCGTCCGATTGTCCTAACGTCTCTACCACGACCTCGTCCCCGGCCTCGACCTCGGATGCGAGTTGTGGAGAAACCTTCACCATCTCGCCGTAAGGGAGTGGTGAGTGGTTGTTGGACTAGAACTTCGGGTTCTTCGTTGTCTCGAACTTTCTTTGCTTCATTTGTTATGGTATCTACTGGAGAAGATCGTTTTCTTCGGTGGTGCATAATAAGGCTGCATCCTCGTGGATTCCAATTTCATGTACGGAGAATGGTTGTAAGTCACCTTTGATGCCTTTGTTCCCCTCCATCGTAGTATTTGATGCAGCGATGTAGAGATGATGGTACCATCCTGTTTTCATGTATCCATGGTCGGCCCGAGTAGAGCGTTGAATGACGTTTCGAATCGATTATGTGAAATTTCGCGGTTGTCTTTGCTAAGTCACCGATCTTCATCGATAGCGTTATTGATCCGAGGGCTCTTTCTCCTTTACGGTTGAATCCTCTTAATAACATTTTGTCCGCTTCGAGCTCGCGGGCATCGATTTCCAAGTATGCTTAGCGTTCGAAGATTCATTATATTGATTGATGCACTCGGATCCACCAATACTGCGGAGAGTGTAAACTTCCCGATTGTAACTCGAAATGTACAAGGGTCGGTTGTGGTCTGCTGTTCCAAGTAGTAGGTCGTTGTCCGTGAAGGTAACACCTCGCTGTTCCTTTAACGAGCAAACCTCATCTAAGGAATCTCCGGCCATTTGAGCTAAGCAAATTTCCGGATCAAGTAAAGCCTTGATCAGAGCTTCTCTCATCTCTTTTGATAAGATGAGAGCGTCGTAGATGCTCAGTTTGGCTGGTAGTTTCCTAAGATGGGCTAGCACGTTGTAGTCCACTTTGTTTTCATGTGTCTCTGCTTCTTCTCGAATGGGTATTTCTTCTGCTGGGGTTGGTTCTTTACGAACAACCACACCTTTCCTTTGTCTTTTGGACCCATTCTCGGAGGTAGAACTTTTCCACTTCTTAAGTTGACTTCGTAATTTCTTCGAATCTATTGTTGAGCTTGCAGGCGTCTCTTCTTGAATCGGAATGACAGGCTCTTCCGGATTAGCTTCAGAGTCTGAAGGCTCTAACTCTATCGTGACTGGAGCTCCTCGAAACTCGCAAATAGATTAGTTGCTTGTTGAACTCTCGTAGCCTCCTTGATGGATGTCTTCTTCGTTATTTTGCTCGTCGAGATAGTGTATGATTTGAGAATTGACGTTGGTATCGAAATCGATATCCGGATTACCGTTAGTTACGTAATCGTTAGAAACAGTCAAAATGTAGCCAACGCCATCACCCTTATCATTATATGATCCCACCGAAGTGAGCGAGATAATCATACGAGTCGAGAGGTTTGAGGGATTTCTCCCCCGAATTGGAAACAACTATCCTAGGATAAGCGGCCCCTAGTCAGCCTTAGATGTCTCGGTCTTCTCTTCTTCGTCAATTTTCTTCTTTTCTTCGATCGTCTCTGTTGAGGTGGTTCTTCTATCGCAAGTGATAATACCGGCTTAACGGGTTTCAAACTACGGATTGAAGCTCGCACCGAAGCGGTTTGGATGTTGTCTAAAATCTTTTTCGAAGACCTCGTCTCAGCGGTAGTCCATCCATCGTCGGTCGTATAGGGATGCTATCGGAATGATGGGATCGGTCGAGAAAACATTGACGGAACCTCCTTTACGGGGTTCCTTCATGTACTCCTTCGGGATCGTTATATTCCCTTTCCGCGGAGTTGTCATTGAGCCAACTTTTGAAGGTAATACAATCTTCTATCTTGTGCCCAAGCATCCGGTGGTAAGGGCAAAAGTTGGGATCACCTTTCTTGTTGACTTCCTCACGGTCTTTTAGGCTCCGGCAGTTGGAAATGCGGAGTCTTCATCAAGCTACGGAACATTTTCGGCCTTGCTTCATTCTTGAACGGATATTCTCCTGCTCAAAAGCTCTCTTAATGTACGTTGCGGACGAGGTGGTTGTTCATCTTGCGGAGATGAGTGATAGTTGGGCGGGGTTGCTTGGTAGTGCTGTTGTGGTTCTTTGCGGCCGTTACGGTGGTATTTGCATCGGTTGCTTGCCTTTGTCAGCTGCTTGCAACGATCCGGATTTCTTTTCAAAAGTCTTTACGAGGCTTTTGTTTATACGTTTTATCGGTGAAACTTAATTGCTTTGCCTCCTCTTGCAAGCTTCCGGCCTTGCTTAACAACTTCTCGAAAGTCTTAATAGTAAATCCCTTGAGGAGAAGTCTTTATCGGGCCATGGATGCTTTTTAGTAAAATGCCGGCGCATCTTTGTTCTTGCAGTTGTGGTTCACACTTCATGCTTAAGTTCCTCCATCGAAGTATGTAATCCACCAAAGTTTCATTCGGCTTTTGTTTCTCTACCACTAAATCACCTATAGTGATGTGGTGCTGAGCTCCGGCAAATCGCTTGATGAAGAGGTTCTCTAGCTCTGAGAACGTCTTCACCGAACCATTTGGTAATTCTGCATACCAGTCGAAGGCGATTCACGACGGACTGGCGACGAGCTGTCGGAAGAGTAATGCATCGCTCCCACCGGCATTGCAACAAGCGGCACGAAAGTGTGCCACATCGTGTCGGGGGTTCCCGGTTCCGTCGAAGGTCTTGAACGAGAGGTGGTACGAAGCCTTTCGGGTATTGGACGGCGTCGAATTCTTACAGGTAAGGTCTACCGTCCGAATGGATGTCCCGCTCTTCGATTGTGCTAAGGCTTCTCGCACTTTCTTTGTTCCACCAAGTTCTTGATATCCTTTTCTGGAATCATACTTTGTGTTGCATCCTTCTTTAATTGATCATCCCCGTTGACGGATGTAATCTCCTTTCCCCCGTCTACAATGTGAATGACTTCTGGGGGTGTTTCCCTTTGTGGTTGTACTTGACTCTGGAGAGTGGCCAGAGCTACGGCCATCTCTTCCATCCTTTTCGCCATTTGAGCGATCATGTCGTCTTTTTCCGAAGGCTTGCCTTCTCATCGGTTACGGCTCCTCTCTTCTGCGCGGCTGCCGGGAGCACCTTGCGAAGGCTGGCTGAAGCTCGTGTCTCGACCATGTTGATTTACGCGTATTCGTCGTCCATGAATTCCGATGAATCGATCTCGTCTCCAAACTTTTCTTCTCTTTCTTTTGCCGATCGTCGGATATCGGTTCTCAACTTTTCCATGGCATCTTCTAGCGGGGCTTTACGTGTGTCTTCGTGGTTGTCGTGCGATAGGCTCGCAGGGTCCCCTTCTCACGAGTCCCCTTCATCGCGGTAGCACTTTCTTCGGATTCGAGTCTCTGGCGAGACTTTCTTTCTCGGAGTTCTTTGTTTCGATCTCGATTCGCCCGAGTAGTGGGACGCCATACCATCCTTCGGCGGCGAGAAGGTGCTAGGACCGAGATGGTGCAGTCGGCCAAATGCTTTGGAAGGTGGTATCCTCCCTAGTCTGTAATCCGAGACGACAACGGGTGGACTAGCCTTCATTCTTTTACTTGGCTTTTACGTCATGATGGCGGGTTCTACTCGGGGCCCGAGACGGGATTTGGCGGCACCCGCCCTATCCTTCGTAGAATTTCGATACGGGGCGGTTTTCCTTCTTTGCTTAACTTTCTACCAAAGTTTGCGGTCGAGCAAACGGCGTAGTTCTAGTTCTTTTCTTGCGGCTATCGTTGTAATATGCGGGTCGTGGTAATGTGGCGGCAATCTTGCGAATATTTTCTTCATCTTCTGCGGCGGAGAGGGGATGAAACACTGCTTCCTCCCAAGAGTGGTATGTATTCGAGCGGCGGTGTATATTCGGCGGTTCTGGAATTTCCTCTAGGAAAGCAATTTCGGCGGCTACGGCTTCTCTAGCGATCCTTACACTTGTTTCTTCTTTGGGTCCTTGTCGGTGACGGAATCTTTGAGCTGGACCCGATTTCGAAAACGAAGGTCTTACGGAAAGATCTGTACCCTCCACGGTAACGAGGTCCATCATAATCTACGGATTTCTTTCCCCTTTGATTTGGCGAAAGTCGGGGTAGGTGCGAAACAACTAGACCAGGTGGGGGTAGAGATAACGGTCCTTCTATGGACATCGGTACTCCTCTTAGTCGGGATCCTTTGCGAGAGGAGGAATTCTTGGGTCGACCTGAGGTTGAACTCGAGCGGCGGCTCCTCGGCTTCGGATACCTTATTCATCGGTGCAAAGAGGGAGACGTCGGTGATCTTGACGTTCGTGTTTTCAAATCCTTGTCCAAATCGGATGATTCCATTGTCGGGCGGCTCATCCTTATAGACGGCGAGGTCCGAGTCCATTGGTAAAAGAGAAAATCGGTTTCGGGGCTTCCATTTATGCGGGGTAGATTACGGTTGTCGGTCCCGAGTTATGCTTCTTTTCTTAAGGACGAAAAGAAAGGAATTGAAAAGAGTCCGAACTCATTCTTGTTCATGTATTTATAAGAAGGAATCACTTATTAAAAGAATCACTTATTAGAGGGTTTGTTTATTTAGAACGGAGTGTTGAAGGTGTAGAGAAGGTAAGGAATCGAATCGGAGTTGGAAAGGAAAAGAGAGTCTTAAGCAAGACTTCTCGACTCGAAGGATCACTCCTAAACTAACACCTATTGGGGGTCCGCCCCACCTCGGAAATGAGGTAAAAGGATCTCGGAACCTCTGCTGTTTAGGGGTGTCTAAACGGTGGCTCCTAAATCCGAGAGAATGTTGGTTATACTTGTTCGAGGTAGAAATGAACATAGTATCCCGACGGAAAGAAGGGTAGTTTGATCCATAAGGGACATGGATGCACTTACCGATTTTTGAAAACGAGAATTGTACGATTAGAATGGAGAGAGGAATTCTCCCCAGCGGAGTCGCCAGAAGTTGTCGGCATATTTTTAGGTTGAGTGTCGTATTTTTGAAAAGAGGTCGCCTACAGAAATTGTCGGCGAATTTTTTATATTTTAAATTTAATTTAAATATATAGTTTAAAAGATAACATTTGATTTTGAAAGTAATTTTAAGTTTAAAAGTTTTAAGATATGAAATCAAACCGATCTCGCATCCCGAATAGTTTATATAAACGAGCACCGCACCATGAGCTCAGTGTATACTATCTGAAGAATAGACACCATTTGCTTGATGATGGGGCTCGATTAAATAAACTATGAGATTTGTGACATCCGTTTGGTCTGCGAACCAATTTTATAAGCCGAAAAATTCCCTTGCTTAATATGAAAACATTAAACGGGGTTTATATTACACAGGTTCTTTAAAATTCCACTATAAGGGCAAGCCCACATAGTTAATTACATCTTAAGTGACGGGAATCACCTAAGAAAACTCTCGATAATAATCGATAATTCTGCTCTCAAGAATTTCGAAGTTTAAGTTTTCGAAGAATTGAATTTTTTGAATCTCGATAGGGAATGGATCGAGTTTGGAACATTTTATTTTGGGAATTTAAAGGAAGAAAAGTAGGAGAAATTACAGATTCGAAGCGAACTTCGGTAATCTCCCGACTATCCTATTGTTTGGCTTGGATTTAGGAAAGTCCTAATGTTCATTTAATGTTTTAATCTTGCCGATTTTAGTTAATTAGGGCTTATATTTATATGATAGAATCATACAAATAGCACTGGAAGATATGAGGGTTTATGTCGTATCGGACGACTTACCTCGGAATCCTAAGACCGGTTAGGGCTTAATTTGCAATGCAAATGCCTAACGAAGAGTTGAGGATTTATGTTGCACTAGGCAAACTACCTCGAA
>JAKZJZ010002500.1:0-16000 GCA_022702705.1 Papilionanthe hookeriana x Papilionanthe teres
TGAAGTGACACCAAAGGCGCACTTTAAGGGATTCATTTTAAGATTGTATTGTCGTAGTCGTTCAAAGACAATTCTCAAATCGTATATATGATCATCTTTTTGTTTATTATTGACAACCAGATCGTCAACATAAAATTCGACTCGATTATATATTAATTCATCAAAAATCCGTGTCATGGATCTTTGATAGGTTACACCGGCATTTTTTATTCAAAATGGCATAACCTTATAACAATATATCCCCATAAGTCTCCGGAAAGCTGTATTCGCTTCATCCTCCGAAAACATCTTTATTTGGTTATATCCTGATGATCCATCCATAAAGGAGAATATTGCATGTTTTGATGCTATATCGACCATTAATTCGAGGAATTGGTAAAGGAAATTCATCTTTTGGACATACTTTGTTCAAGTCCCTGAAGTCTATACTGCGACCTTATCTCGTCCATTTTTCTTTTTAACTGGCACCACATTGAGCTAACCATGTCGGATAATTATCTTCTCGTATGAAGTCGGCTTCTATCAATTTCTTGACTTCCGTGATGACTTGTTGCTCTATTTCAACACGCATTCTCCTCGGAGCTTGTCTAGCTCGGGATTGTGATTTGATTTATCCCGAGTTTATGAATCGCGACTTCAGTAGACAAACCGAGCATCCGTCGGCATATTTTTAGGTCGTGTTTTATTTTGAAGAGGGGTCGCTACCGTAAATCATGTCGGCGAATTTTTAATTTAATTAAAATAAATAATTTGAAAAGTAGTATTTGATTTTGAAAATAATTTTAAATTTGAAGGTTTTAAGATATGAGATTAAACCGATCTCACATCCCAAATAAGCTTTTATAGTAAATTCGAGCACCGCACCACAAACCGTGTATCTGATCCCCATGATGGGATCACGTCCGCTCGACGCGTGGGGCTTCGATTAAATAAACTAGTAAGATTAATAGTGACATCCGTCATGGTCTCGCTGAACCAATTTTATAAGCCGACAAGTTTCCCCGCTTAATATGAAAACATTAAACAGGTTTATATTACTCCTGGGTTCTTTAAAAATTCCCTATGTGCGGCAAGCCCCTATAAGCTAATTAGGCCCTAAGTGACGCGGAATCACCCAAGAAAACTCTCGATAATAACCAATAATTCGCTCTCAAGAATTTCGAAAGTCTAAGGTTTTCCAAAGATCGAATCTCGAATTTCATTGTGGAATGGATCAAATTTTGGAACATTTTGCTTTGCGTGAATCCGTGTGGAAGAGAGGCAGGAGAAATCACCGATTCGCAGTGAACTTCGATAATTTCCCGACTATCCTATTGTTTGTCTCGAATTCTAGGAAAGTCCTAATGTTTATTTGATATTTCAATCTCGCCAATTTCAATTAATTAGGGCTTATATTTGTATGATAAAATTCAAACAAACAAATTTCTTAGAAGATGCGAGGGTTTATTTGTCAGCATTCGACGACTACACCTCGGAATCCTAAGACCGGCTAGGGCTTAATTTGCAATGCAAATGCCTAACGAAGAGCCGAGGATTTGAGTGTTGCACTAGTGCAAGCTACCTCGAAGTCCTATGGCTTGGTTGTTTTAATTCTAGGAAAGTTTTGGCCGAAGCAGCACTCAGCGTCACGATGACGATGGTCGTGCCGCCCACCATGCTCCGAGCCCCTCCTCGTCGTCGCAGGTTTAGTTTTAGAAATCATAAATCAGTAGTCGAGAAAAAGTGTTCTGGCTTAGCAGAAAATCTTAATTTCCTGTGTGTTTTTCTTTATGTTTTATTTAAAACAAATCTTAAAGCCGATTATAACGACATCTCTGCTAAGATCCCACTGCTCCATCCTTCCGCATCATTATTTTTATCGGCATTCACTTAGTCTCAGCATGAATTTGCTAAACTCAACTCGAATGAGTTCCACACTTTCATTTACGACCGTGGGAAATCCCGTTAGCAACACGTAGGTTACATCATCCGAGGTATTCCCGATCATCCAACAAGACGTTTTAGTTTACGTTGCAATCGTAGTCTCGTGTTCCGTTTGCGATTAAATTCCCGAGTCGTTTTATACTTCGACAAGCCGCGGCGGTGAATTTTATCTCTCGTCAATGACTTTTTAACTTAGTTTTGGTTTCAGCTTTAGGGTCTATCCTAAAGGTGTGGGTTTTCATGCAACAGCTTGTTTATCATGCAAGAAAAATAAATGCATTTGCAATAAAGTAAATCGCAAGAAAGTAAATTGCAATAAAATAAAATAAAAGCGTACCTGAGGGTCTTCCCGTCATCCCAAACCGCACTTAAAACACAATTAGCATATTTAAGCAAGTTCCTAGGTAAAGCTAAGGGAAAGGTTATGGTTTTCTACCAAATTCCTAATCCTATAACTAGTCATTTCCTATGACGTCTAGTGTTCTTCGTGTTTTGTTCGAAGACGATTTTCTTCATCAAAGAACAATTAAATCCAATTGTTCTTATAAATATCCTATCATATCGAGGAAGTGCTTAAGAAGAATCTTAAACATCTTTTCAATATTTCTGGATTATTTTAAGTCCAAATAAATTTAATTATGTAAATGAATCAATCGTCCGAGGTTTTCAAGTTTTATTAATTTGCTTCAATGAACTATGACATTCGAATATCCTATGAGTGAAGTAACACTTCATTTAATGTTTCATTTAGAGTTATAATAATCAAAGCTTTCAAGGGTAAATTAGTATTCAAATGATTCGTTTAAGTTAAAAAGTTTAAATTTGAATAAGTGCTCAAGTTGCTTTATATTTAATTTCTTTTATGTCTTAAGTGATGTTATATTTAATTCAATTTAATTTATTTGAGTTTTAATTTAATTTAATTTAATTTAATTGTTTAATTTAATTTAATTTAATTTTTAATTATTTAATTTAATTTAATTTAATTGTTTAATTTAATTTAATTTAATTTAAATTCAATTTAATTTAATTTAATTTAATTTAATTAATTTAATTTAATTTTAATTTAATTTAATTTAATTTAATTTGTTTTAATTTGATTTAATTCAATTATTTAATTTAATTTTAATTTAATTTTTAATTAAGTTTTATCTTTAATTTTAATCGAAATTTTTGAAAAGAGTTTAATAATTTAATTTTAGTTTAATGATTAAGTCTTTTAATATTTTGAATTTGAGTTATCATTTTAATTAAAAATTGAGTATTAATGATATAATTATTTTAGGGATTTTTAAATTAAAGAATAAATCTCTTCCTAATAAATATCCCTTATTTTAATAATTCCAATTTTATTATTCTTCCAAATTTAATCTATTATTTAATTAAAGTTTAATCATTTTTTTTTAAAAATGTTTAATGAGTTTCTACCCTTTAATTATTTAAATTTCAATCATCCAAACCAGATTAAGATCAAATATTTTACTTGTTGATTTTTTTTTAAACCTAAAGTTTTAATTAAGGGTTGAAAGTTTAATTACCATTTTACTCCTTAAGCTTAATAATTTCATAACTCACTAAATTGAATTCAAATGAACTTGAAATTTTTATGTGACTTCACTCATATGTCAATAAAGACATGAGAGGAGAAAAAGTGATTTTTCTGTATTTAATTTATTTATATAATTATTTTTAGTAGAAAATAGAGATTTTCAAGGGAAATTTGATAACATGACCAAGGGAAAGTTTCTGTCCTTAAGAAAATTAGGGACATTCCTAATGACCAGAGGACCACTTGGACTAATTTTGGTGATTTTTTGAATTATATTATTTTTATTATAATTATTTTGGGTTTTGGAGTGTTAATTAATTTAAAAATAAAATAAATGTTGAAAAATGAATTTTATATTTTTCAAAAATCTCTCTGATATCAAGGAAACCAGAGAATCAAATTTTGCAATTTTCTGATTTTTCTATGATTTATAATAATTATTTTAGTGAAAATGCTAGAAAATACATTTTTTTTTTTATTTTAAAATTACCCTAGGGCTTTAAAATTCAATATCTCACTAAATAGACCTAGGAAAAATGTGGGATTTGTTCCTAAGTGATTAAAATTCAAAATGTGACATTTTGGTGAATTTTATTATTTTTGTGATTTTTATTATTTTTAATTATTAAAAATATTAAAATATTATTAAAAATTAACTTTTTTAGAAAATTGAAATTTTAATTTTCTTAGGTTCCCCTGATATCAGAGAGGCTCCAAAACCAATTTGGTGAATTTTTGAAAAGTATTTTAAAAGTTATGAATTTTTAAAGTTTAAAATGGCTAAGCGACTTAATCAACCCAATTAGTGGGGCTAACCAAGTCCAATCGACCTCAAATTTTTATGGTAGATTCCTCTGATCCTAAAGGTCAGTGGAGAATTGATTTCAAGTCAATTTGATGCCTGGTTAACTCTAATTAATTAAAGACCTATTTTGGGTGTTTAAGCCAATTAGTGTTAATCTGAGTGAATTAACTCAAGTCCTATTTTTCCTAGTAGTTCTCTCGGTCATAAGGAACATCACCAAATATTTCTAGAATTTATTTCACAACATGCTAATTTTTGGAATTAAAATACTCAAAACAGCAACATGCATTCGAAAAATAAATAACTTTTCACGAGATGGCTTCCGACCTTGGAAAATTCAGTGAATGTTCCCAAGTTCAGAGGCTTCAAAAGCCCTATGGTCTCATGCCATGGTGAATTGTATACATGCATGGAGAATTAAATGTATGCAGAGAGTAAATAAATCATAAAAAATAAAATACTTAATGAAATTAAGTGATTTCTTTTTCACATTATTCTCCTCTCGTTCACCGAGCAAGAGGGTATTTTTATTTTATTTTTGTGATTTTTCTACACAAAGATATGGATTTTGAAGTTTAGGGAATTAAATAAATAAAAAAATACCCTAATTTTCTATTTATCCACGCGGCGCCAGCCGCATCCCTCGGCAGCCTCCGAAAGGCCACGCGGCGCGCTCCCATTCGACGCCGCCACTCGAGCCGGCCAGCCCCGGCCCCGCGGTTCTCGCACCGTTTCCTCGGTCCGACGCCATCCGAGCCGTTCGTCCGCGCGTGTATCGAATGGACGGCATCCGTTCATCGTCCCCAAGTGTCCTCACCCGATAGCCGTCCACACTAAATCCCTAATATCTCACTCGATACTCAATGGATTTTCATGTTCTTATGCTCTACGGATTCGTCTCGAAGAGACGAACACATCTATACTGGCTAACATGCATCGGAACTAAGGCATTTGAAATCGAGAATCTTCGTAGCTCGGGATGAAGAGTTAGCTCATACCTTGGCTCGTAGAAGTGCGGCTTCAATCCGAGAGTTGTTGCACCTTCGATCGGGTCCCAGCAAGCTCCGCATGAAGTCTCCCGGTCTCGGTGAATTGTCCGGATATGATTTCGACCAAGCCCGATCACAAAGCTCGAGGCCGGAGCAACCGGGTGGCCCGGAGATGGGGCTTTTGGTGGTGGACACCTTCCCTCGGTCCGGTGAAGGTGTAGAGCCAATCAATTCGGGAATTGGCTCACCGTGGAGAAGTGTCCCGGTTTTGCCAAAGCTCGAGCTCAAAATCGGCTCGCCCGAAGGAATCGGGTCGGAATTCAGCTGAGGATCGGTGCTCTATGCGTAGAGAGTGATCCTGGAGTGATTTTGGCAGCAGTTTCCTTAAGGTTTTTGTTTCAGCCCCTCTCATGGCCGAGAGGGGTGGAGTTTGAATCAGAGAGGGCGGAAGGCCTCTCGCAGGGAGTTAGGGCTCGGATCGCCTGCTCTCGTGAGGAGAAGATCACCCATGGTGACCACTGTGCATGTGGCAGCCTCAGCAAGTGAGAATTTCAATGTTGGCTCACATGTGAGCTCTCGGCCATGGTGTTTTCCGGCGGCCCGGTGGCCGACCGGCCGTGCAATGGTCACCATCTTGGTCAGTGGGTCGTGGTCGGGGTTTAGTGTAGCAATCGAGGTTTGACATGTGTAAAGGAGTTTGATTTAAATGGAATGGGAGAAGACTCACTTTGGCTTCGGTTTGGGTCAACCCACCATTTTGGGCTTGGTGCACCCTTCCAAGCTTCCGATTTTGAGCCGAGGGAATCATTTAGGTCACCTTAGAAGGAGTGGTGAAGTCTCCATCCATGATGAGGCGGCTAAACATGGTTTAGTGTGCGACATGATTAAGGTAAAAAGGGTTAAAGGAGGTTTAAGAAAGAACCCCTCTTTCTTGCCATAAATGGACTAATGACAAGTCAAAGCCCTCATGGCTTCATGTGGCTTCGAGAATGGCTTGTTCATGGCTTCATTCGTTCGGGAAAAGGTCGATTTGTTTCATGAAAAGGGTTTTAAGAAATTTTTTGGTAATTTGATGAGAATTTGGATGAAGCTTCATTCTGGGATAATTCAATGATGATTTTAGGACTTAGGTAATGGATTTAATTAAATGGATGACAAATGGAGATGTCATGTGGGCTTTAGGGTAGATTTGGGCTTTTGAATTTCAAGGAAATTGGCTTTTAAGAAGGTTTAAGGGAAGTGGGCTTTTAAGTTTAAGGATGTGTTCATGGATGGGAATTTTTGTAGAAGTTTGGGCCAAATAGTTGTTGGTTTTGGTTTAGGGATGTTTCATGAATAACTTGAAGCAAATTTGGGGTAGTTTGGGCTTGAATCGGCTGGATTCGATTCTTTTGTGAATGGGCCAATATAGGTCCAAATGGGCCAAGTTGGGCCAATGTTGGGCTAGGGTTGAAATTTATGTAGAATTATTGTTGAGAAGTGTTTATGGGAGTGTTTCAAAGAGGTTTTGACTTTGGTTGGGCTTTGATTTTTGGGGTTTGGGTTCATTCGGGTTAGGTTCTGGCTTAGGTCAAAAATGGGCCTTAAGGTCAAAAGTGGAATTGGATCCAAATGTCAATCAAATTGGACTTGGATTTGGTCTAAATTAGTATTAGGAATGTTGAATTGAAGTTTAGAATTGAATTGGACCAAAATTGGGGTCAATTGGATAGGTTTGGTTCGACATCGGGTTCACTTTGATTAAAATGGGTCAAATTGGGGTTTTGACAAAAGTAGGGTAAATTGACAAAATTGGCCCATGGTGTAGTTGGACAAAATGAAATTGGGAATATTTGGGATTTTCTGGAATTTTCTGGGAATTTTTTGAATTTTTGGATTTTTAGGCCAAGAAGGGTATTTTGGGTTATTCTGGAGGGTATTGGGAGGTTTTCTTGGAATTTTTGGTATTTTTGGGTATGGATGATCAATTTGAGTGATGTGGAGGTGTTTGGGATTGATTTTGGAAAATTTTAGGTAATTTGGAAATTTTGCCAAAATTGGGTAATTTCTATGGTTTTGTAGGTTTAAGAGTGTAGGGTCCCTGGGTCAAAAATCGAAAATTTGGGAAATCGAAGATTGGGTGAATTTGAGTGGGTGAAATCATTTTGGTTGAGCCATGAAGCCATTTCAAGCCCATATGAGCCATGAAAGGACTCATTCGAGGCATTCACTATGTTGTTCCTAACCCTCTTACCAAGGGCTAGTAGGTTAAGGACCATCCATGTGAATCACCTACATGAGTCAGAGGTCAAGTTGGGTATGGGTGTGGTTTTAGGAAGTGTGTGGAAATGTAGTGTGTAAGTGTAGTGTAAGTCGCCCCTTCACTGCATCTGAGCCACCTGTAGGCAGTCCTAAGGCCAAAGAGTCCTATAGAACTCATCCTTTAAACTTCCATATTCGATTTCAACCCTCTAGGTGATTAGGGGTCTATAAGTCAAGTTTGTGGAGTTTGCAGGAGTTTAGAAGTGGTTTGAATTTCTAAAAGGCGGGTCCCAATTCTAGTCCTCTAAGATAGTCAAAGGAAAAGCCTAAGGCTAGATCCTAAGCACTAAAAAGAAGAAAGGAAGACCTCATCAAAAATGAGGTCAACAAATGGACCCCCAATAAGTGTGGTGAGCCGGCTGAGCACACCGCGCGTATCGGTGCTCGACCGAAGCGATCAACAAAACCAACACAGTATGTCCAAGTGACGAACTTAGGACGAAGTGAAGAGTTTCACTGGGAGTGTCAAGTATATCTCCGGAACCGGAGATTCTCGAACTCTCGCCGGGGAAAGGAAAAGGAGGTGAATCCCAAATCACATGATCCGAGGGAATTTCGATTTAGATTTTATTTTGTTTCAATTTATGTTTTGATGTGCGAGTTTAAATTTTAGTTCGAGTTTCAATTTAGATCGAGGTTTCGTCAAAATTAATTCGAGGGATTCGATTTGAAATGAAAATTAGATTTTGAGGTTTTAGATGTAACATCTCCAACCTCGAAAGAAAATTGAATTGATTAGATTGAATCGTTGCAATGAGAAGATATCTCAGAGCAAAGTGGTGTTGGATGTAAAATCCTTAACCTCAAGAGTTTGATTTTGATGTGATGTATTTCATTGCGATAGGGAAAAGATCCTAAAGCAATGCAGTCTCGGATGTAAAATCCTCGACCCAAAGGTTGAATTTTGATGTATTTCAAGGCAATAGGAAGAGAATCCTAAAGCAAGGCAGCCTTGGATGTAAAATCCTCGACTCAAAAGTTTGAATTTTGATGTATTTCAAAGGCAATAGAAGAGAATCCTAAGCAAGGCAGTACTTGATGTAAAATCCTCGACCCAAAAGTTTTGAATTTTGATGTATTTCAGATGCAACAGAAGAGAATCCTAAAGCAAAGGCAGCCTTGGATGTAAAATCCTCGACCCAAAAGTTTTGAATTTTGGTGTATTTCAAAGGCAATAAGAAGAGAATCCTAGCAAGTATAGCACTTCGATGTAAAATCCTCGACCCAAAAGTTTTGAATTTCGATGTATTTCAAAGGCAATAGAAGAGAATCCTAAAGCAAAGGCACTTGGATGTAAAATCCTCGACCCAAAAGTTTTGAATTTTGATGTATTTCAAAGGCAATAGAAGAGAATCCTAGCAAGGTACTTTCGATGTAAAATCCTCGACCCAAAAGGTTTGAATTTTGATGTATTTCAAAGGCACAGAAGAGAATCCTAGCAAGGCAATGGACGTAAAATCCTCGACCCAAAAGTTTTGAATTTTGATGTATTTCAAAGGCAATAGGAAGAGAATCCTAAAGCAAGGTAGCCTGGATGTAAAATCCTCGACCCAAAAGGTTTGAATTTCGATGTATTTCAAAGGTAACAGAAGAGAATCCTAGCAAAGGTACTTGGATGTAAAATCCTCGACCCAAAAGTTTTGAATTTTGGTGTATTTCAAAGGCAATAAGAAGAGAATCCTAACAAGTACAAGGTAACTTCGATGTAAAATCCTCGACCCAAAAGTTTTGAATTTTGATGTATTTCAAAGGCAATAGGAAGAGAATCCTAAAGCAAAAGTAGCCTTGGATGTAAAATCCTCGACCCAAAAGTTTGAATTTGAGTATTTCAGGCATAGTAGAGAATCCTAGAAGCAGTCTGGATTTAAAATCCTGATCCAGAAGTATTGAATTTGAATTTGATCGAGACTCGAAGCTCCGGAAAGATCGAATTCGGAAATTGGAAATTCGGAAGGATGAGTTCGAACTCGATCGAAACTCGATTTAAGATTTGATTTGAATTTGAAAGATCAAGTTCGAAACTCGATCGAGATTGATTCTGGATTTTGATCGAGAATTCGATTCGAGATTTGGGAAGATCAAATTTGAAATTTGATCGAGAGTGGATTTGGAATTTGATCGAGAATTTGATTTTGAAGTTCGAAGGATGGAATTTGATTTTGAAGTTCGAAAAGATTGAAATTTGATTCGAATTGGAAAGATTGAATTTGAGATTCGTGTTGATTTCGTTTATCTTTTAATGGTTCAAATTTTATTTTGTTGTTTATTTAATGTTCATGTGAACTTGGTGTTTGTCATTTTTCGCATTTTTTTTTTAGAAAGTTTTCTTTTATTCTCTTTTTTTTCTTTTCTCGTTCTTTCGTTCAAAGTTCATTTAACTTTAATGGCGTTTCCCAATCAATTTGCACAAAAGAGGTGAAGGCCAAAAACGCGACATGGTCACTTTCATTCCAATCATGTCGAAAATACGTCGTACAACTCGATCCGGAATATATTTCATACAATCCATGTGACTCAAAACGGACCGTGTATGATCTTTGTTGATCCATCAAAAGAATCATCCGTCAAAAATCCATATCCGAATAAGTGAGGTACATGGTCAATAACATCACCTTCCAAGCCATCCTCGGCAAGGATGCCGACCGGATGTACATCGGAGGTGTGATATTTCCCATGTAACTCACAACTCGTAAGGCCGGAGGTTCTCTAGCTCCGGATCCGGTCGGAAATGGTAAGGTATTTTGCCGTCGTCCATCCTCCCGAAAGTAACCGAGATTCGCTCCACCGGCACCCCCGGTATGCAATGCTTTGCGATATCTCGCTCCGTTACCTCGCAATATCATGACGGAACCCACCGGCAAAGGTATCTTTACCGGCCTCTCGGAACTCACCCGGGCCTCGCTATCCGGAGGTCGCATCCGAACATGATGTTGCACTCATTCAAGAAAGAGACCGTGCGGAAAGGTCCGACGAAGTCGTGGTGATCAATATGTGGGGGTATGCACTCACCCCGTTTGTAGATGTCGATAATGCAACTATTGGGTATGCAACCGCCGGCAGTACCCTCCATGTTATCAATCTTTTTACCATTCTCTTGATAACTAATGGCATCGGATCTACTCGCCCATGACGAAGTATTCCCGTGGGTTTCCTTTTCCGTCTTCAAAGAAAGTCGTAGCAAGATCCGCATCGTATCGTGATTCTTCCTTTCCCCGGCATCCATCTCCGGGTTCCGAGTATGTGTTTTCCTCAGCGGCCTCGCTCGGCCCATTCTTTTCGTATCCCGGACATATCCACGATTTGTCGTTGTTCATACTCCGAGAATACGTCGGTGTGTAGCTCGAGGCCTTCTAGTATGTCGATTCTTCTTCCTTTAATTCTCTCGAAGTATTCGAAAGTTTTCTTTTCAACATTCTCGCATCCTCTCCACCTCGTATTCCGAATGATCCGCAGATGGCGAGGCCTCGCGACATATTGTGGGATATATGGTTCAATCCCTTCACGTTCCCCCCGCATACCTCGGCTCCTCGTGATGATGCTCCGTCGGACATCCCCCGGGCTGCTTCCGCAACAAGGTCATGCACCGCCAGTGGTTCTATCCGGTGGCGTGGTAGCCTTCTTCCTTCCGATCTTCCGGAGATTTCTCCGGTTCTTCTCGTTATTCTAGAGCCGGCCTCCTTTCTTCGTGTTCCCGGTGAACCGGCGTCCTCGAAGTGTGATGTGCCGGCATTAGCAATCGTCTCGTCGCGCCGGTCCGCAGCCGAGTTTTGTTAACATTTTACTGGATGCGGCGATTCTTATTTCTTCGTTGCGCGGTCGCGAGAGTAGCCCTCCGAACTTCGAATCTCTCGCGGCGCGGCGCCGACAAGCCCGCCCTCCGCCGTAGTGATCTACGACTTCATTTTCTGTCTTCTTCGGTGTTTGCTTTTCTTTCGTTGTTGGATCGGTGGCTTGGGCCACCCACTTTCATCACCGTCCGTCCGGGCAGTTCTTCTCGGTCAATCGGGACCCGGCCACTTTCCTCGCATCGTAGGCTCCGCCGGTGCGAAATCCGAGTCAATCTCGATTATCGCTCCATCTTTCACCCTCTTTCATCGAGTGCAAGGCTTACGCCATTCTTAAAGTTCAAAACCAACCGCCCGTTCGACATTTCCCCGCGAAAAGACAAGGAAAAGGATCAGTGGGTCGTACTAAGAACAAGAACATTAAGAAAATGTTTATTAAAGATACATTTTTTATTTCTCCTATATTTTGAAATTTAACAGAATGAAGTAGATAAGATGAGGGAAGAGATTTTGATTCGAAAAAGGAAACAAGGAAAACTTAATTATCATGATTTTATTTATCTTAAGCACATTTTATTATTTTTGGGTTCGGACCCAACCACAAGTAATTACTTTCACCCGTGTTTCTTAGTGATGAAGAATTCATTCCTTCGAAACATCAGTGTAGCGTAATATTTTTTCAAGTATCGTCCGTCGATCGGAAGCATATGTCGTTCTCCCCGGCAATTCACTAGCCGGTAGAACCTCCCGAGTATACCGCTTCAACCACAAACGGTCCTTCCCAAGTGGGTTCAAATTTTCCTCCCATCTCGCGTGTGCAAGAATAGGTCTTCGAGAACGAGAACTAAGTCACCAACTTCAAGGTTCTCGGCGACTCGCCTTGTCATGGGCTTCGAACCATCTTAGCTCGGTATAGTTCTAAATTCCGTTGCGCCGCAAGTCTTTTCCCTTCCAAGCTTTCTAATTCTTCGAGTCGTAGTCCGGCGTTTTCTTCGTCGTGATCTTGTTTGCAATCGCAATTCCGAGTGAAGGAAGCCGAACCTCTAAAGGTAACACCGCTTCGGACCCATACACCGCAGCGTAAGGTGTAGCTTCGAGTAGGGGTTCGAAGGTTGTCCGCAGGCTCCATAAGGCTTCTAACAATTTCTCGTGCCAATTTCTCTTATTATCGTCCAAGGTTTTCTTTAAGATTTGAACGAGAGTTTTATTAAAAGCCTCGCCGAGGCCGTTTGCTTCGGGTAGTAAATCGTCGAGTATCGCCGCCGATTCCGTGTCTTCCCGACAAAATTGTTGATTTGTGTGCTTCGAACGCCGACCCATTATCCGAGATGATCCCGCGCGGCACTCCGAAACGGTAGACAACTTGGTTCTCGAAAACTCGTAAGCACGTGGTGTGCTTTCACTTCTCTAGCGGAACCGCTTCCGCCCACTGAAAAGTAATCCGTAGCCGCAAGAATGAAACGATGTCCTTTTGAAGATGGTGGTTCTATCGGACCCACTATATCCGTGCCCCAACATTCAAATGGCCACGACGCAATTGTCGGTGTAGCACATTCGGAGGTCGGTGTAGAACCACCCGCGCACTCGGCATCGATGACGCCTTCGGCGATTTTCATGCAAGCCGGTCATCATCGAGGGCCGCAGTACTCTAGTCTTTTAATTTTCATTTTCATCTTGGACCCGATCGGTGAGCGCCACGCAGTCCCGAATGCACCTCTTTAACAATTTCACGGGCCTCGTACCCGCTTAGGCACCTTAGCCACATTCGATCAAAAGACCTTCCGTACAATGTGTTGTTTATTAATGCGTAAGACGCAGTTCTTTTCGATCCGATGGGCCAGCGACCCATCGTCCGGTAGCTTTCCCGTTTGGTGTAGTTCATCAATGGCCGTCGCCAATCTTCTCGTGTTTTCCGTCACTACCGCAACTCGATTCTTTTTCTTTCGCCGATTCGTGTATTGTGTCTATGTCGAGCCGTGATAGGACTCCGACGTCCGCGAACTAACACTTCCACTCGATTCATCTTGCAAACAGTGCAAATTCTTTTGCGAGACGGGCTAAAGCATCCGCTAAAGCATTCTCTTTTCTAGGAATTTTGTAGATTGTCACATTTGGAATCTGTTCCAACAACTCGTATGGCATACCGGAAGTATTGTTCGAGTCTTGGTTTAAAAATCCCGTATCGTCCGGCGATCCGTCGAATGATTAACCGTGAATCCCCGTAGATGTCGATGTCCGTTATCCCCATTCGAATGGTTAATTCCAGTCCCGTTATGAGGGCCTCGTATTCTCGCTTCGTTGTTCGTACACGGTTCTATCAAGTGGTAGGAGTATCTTAACATCCCCCGCTCCGTGTTATAAAGATTAGCCCGATTCCCGCCTTACCGGCACTATCACTTGCGATTCTTCGTCTTTGTGTGCCGAAGATGCTCCGTCGAAATACAATTCCCAACGTCGATCATCGTGGTCTTCTAGGCTCATTATTTGTTCATCCTGCGCATCGTCATCGAGAGGAGATTCGGCCAGCAGAAGGGTGTGCCGCGAGGAAGTCCGCTAAGACTTGTCCCTTTACTGCACGCGAGGCACGAAAGTTATATCGAATTGCAATAATATCATCGACCATCCGGCAAGTCCGCCGGAAAGTGTTGGACGAGTCATCAAGTATCGCAATGGATTAAACTTCGAAATCAAGTCGACCTTATGAGAAAGCATGTAGTGCCCGAGCTTTCGAGCGGCGAAGATCGTGGCCAAACAATGCTTTTCAATTGCGGGATACCTTACTTCCGTCGGAGTAAACGACGGCTTAAGTAGTAAAGAGCATTTTCTTTACCCTCATCATCGACCCGGCCAACAGGCTCCGAGAGAGTCGTCTAAAGCCGCGGTGTAAAGTATCACCGGTCTACCCGAGACCGGGGTCGCTAAGACAGGAGGTGTCATTAAATATTGTTTAATGTCTTCGAAGGCCTTCTCGGCATTTCTCTTCCCAAATAAATTTGGCGTCCTTTTTAACTAGTGCCGAGAAAGGCCGACACCTACCCGACAGTGCTCGAGATAAAGCGTCGAAGATATGCCACTTCCCTTGAAAAGATCGTAGTTGTTTTAAGGTTTCGGGAGGCGGCATTTCTAAGATGGCTTTAATCTTCTCCGGTCGATTTCAATTCCACGATGTCGGACAACGAATCCTAAGAATTTCCCGGAGGTGACGCCGAAGGCGCATTTTAAGGGATTCATCTTAAGGTTAAATTGTCTTAATCGTTCGAAAACAATTCTCAAATCATACAGTGGTTTTCCTTTACTTTGCTTTCGATGACGACATCGTCCACGTAGCACTCGACTCGATCGTGGATGAGATCATCAAAAATTCTTGTCATTGCTCTTCGGTAAGTCGCTCCCGCGTTCTTTAGTCCGAATGGCATCACCGTGTAGCAAAATACTCCGATCGGCGTTCGAATGCCGTAAGCTTTTCATCTTCTCGGAGCCATTTTTATCCGGTTGTATCCTCGAAGATCCATCCATGAATGAGAATATTTCATGTGTCGAAGCAATATCGATCATCGCTCCGGAATCGGCAGAGGGAATTCATCTTTTCGGACATGCCTCGTTTAAATCTCCGAAGTCCACACAAATTCCGATCCGACCATTCTTCTTCCGACCGGCACCACATCGAGCTAACTGTGTCGGTATTGTTCTTCACGGACAAATTTAGCGTCTATTAGCTTTTTAACTTCGGCCATGACTTGTTGTTCGATTTCTGCACGCATTCTTCCGGGACCTCGTCTGACCGGGACGAGGTAGATCTACTCCTAGCTTATGGACCGCAACCTCTCGGAGCTAATCCCGGCATTTCATCGTAGCTCCAAGCAAAATAGCTTTTAAATTCCATTAATAACTCGATTATTTCTTCGAGTCTTCTTTATCGAGTAAGGAGCTAACAAAGGTAGGTCTAGGCTCTTCGCTAGTACCCAAGTTAACTTCCGTTAACTCATCTATCGTAGATTCGATTTCTTCTTCGACTTCGCGAGCGTCTCCAATTTGTAAATCTTCGAGTTCGTCCGTAGTTTCCATGCAGCTTCATTGGATTTGCAAGTGACAACCAAGCAAAATTCGCATCGTCAACCGACCCTACCGTGCCGAATCCGAGTCCATACTTCGAATCGGAGGACGGCCGGAGTTATTCCATAACTTTTCAAAATGTTGTGATTGGCCTTTTGTCCATTGTCGAGGTAAGAAACCACGTTGAATTAAATTTCGAACACAAGGAGAGTACCACTCAAAAGGTAATTCCATTAATTCCGATGAAGTGACATCTTCGAATTGTACATTATTTTCAGCTTTGGAGGAAGAAGCACCACGGTAGAATTTGATCGGCTTCGCACCGTCACTACGTACCTCTTCGACCTCCATACCCTCGATCTTATTAGAATGGATCGGAGTTAGGGTCATAAGTATGTACGTAGTGGTTAATCTTCTCGTACATCGATTTGTATTCTTCGTTCTTTTCATCTTCGAGGGAGATCTTGTATTGCGGCTTCTTTCGACTTATTGTTGCCGCTTCTTGCTCGATTTCTTTTTCTTCTTCGTAACTATCATCCCAATCAACATCGATGGTTGGTTTCTTCCGTCCAATCGTCCTAGTGTCTCTACCACG
>JAKZJZ010002501.1:0-16000 GCA_022702705.1 Papilionanthe hookeriana x Papilionanthe teres
AACAAAACTTAACTAAACCTCGACGATTAATTCATTTGTGTAATTGAATTCATTTGGACTTAAAACAATCCTAAAACTATTGAAAAGATGTTTAAGATTCTTCTTAAGCACTTCCTCAATATGATAGGATATTTATAAGAACGATTGAACTCAATTGTTCTTTGATGAAGAAAATCGTTCTCAAACCAAAACACAAGGAACCTAGACGTCATAGGAAATGACTAGCTATAGGATTAGGAGCTTGGTAGAAAACCATAACCCTTACCCTAGCTTTACCTAGGAACTTGCTTAAATATTCTAATTGTGTTTTAAGTGCAGCTTAGGATGACGAGAAGACCCTCCAGGTACGCTTTTATTTTATTGCAATTTACTTTCTTGCAATTTACATTATTGTAATTTCATTAATCGCATCGCACTTACTTTTCTGCATGATAAACAACCGTTGCATGAAAACCCACACCTTTAGGATAGTCCCTAAAACCGAAACCAAAACTAAGTTAAAAGTCATTGCAAGATAAAATTCACCGCCACAACATTTCAAAATATAAAATAACTCAAAATTTAATCACAAACGAACACAAAACTACAATTACAACTAAATTAAAACGTCCCGTTGGATGATCGGGAATACCTCTGATGATGTAACCTACGTGTTGCTAACGGGATTTCCCATGGTCTAAATGAAAGTGTGGAACTCATTCAATCGAGTTTAGCAAATTCATTCGGACTCAAGTGAATCCGATAAAAATAATGATGCCGAAGGATGGAACCGTGGGATCTTAACCGGTGTCGTTATAATCAACTTTAAGATTTGTTTTAATTAAAACGTAAAAAACACTTGGAAATTAAGATTTTCTCTAAACCAAAACACTTTTCTCATCCCCCGATTTATGACTTCTAAAACTAAACCTCTGCGACAACAAGGAGCTTGGAGCATGGTGGGCAACGACGGCCATCGTCGTCGCAAAAACTCGAATCTACTATCAAAGAAACTTTCCTAGAATTAAATAACAAAGCCATAGGACTTCGAGGTAGTTTGCCTAGTGCAACATAAATCCTCAACTCTTCGTTAGGCATTTGCATAGCAAATTAAGCCCTAACCGGTCTTAGGATTCCGAGGTAGTCGTCTGATACGACATAAACCCTCATATCTTCGAGGCTATTTGTTTGATTTTATCATACAAATATAAGCCCTAATTAATTAAAATTGGCAAGATCAAAACATTTAAATAAATATTAGGACTTTCCCAAACTCAAGCCAAACAATAGGATAGTCGGGAAATTACCGAAGTTCGCTTCGAATCTGTGATTTCTCCTACTTTTCTTCCTTTGAATTCTCAAAACAAAATGTTCCAAACTTGATCCATTCCCTATTGAAATTCCAAAATTCAATCCTCGAAAACTTAAACTTTCAAATCCTTGAGAGCAGAATTATTGATTATTATCGAGAGTTTTCTAGGTGATTCCCATCACTTAAGATGTAATTAACTATAGGGGCTTGCCCTTATAAGGAATTTTAAAGAACCTGTGTAATATAAACCCCGTTTAATGCTTTCATATTAAGCTGTGGAATTATGTCGGCTTATAAAATTGGTTCGCGTACCAAACGGATGTCACAAATCTTCTAGTTTATTTAATCGAGCCCCACCGTCAAGCGATGGTGTCTATCCTTAGGGATACATACACGGCTTGTGGTGCGTGCTCGTTTATATAAACTATTTCGGGATGTGAGATCGGTTTAATCTCATATCTTAAAACCTTCAAATTTAAAATTATTTTCAAAATCAAATACTACTTTTCAAAATTATTTATTTAAATTAAATTAAAATTCGCCGACAACTTCGTTAGCGACCCCTTCTTTAAAAATAAAACACACAACCTAAAAATATGCCGACAACTTCCGGCGACTCCGCTGGGACAATTCCTCTCTCCATTATAATCGATAATTCCGCTTTCAAAAATCTGGTAGTGTATCCATGTCCTTAATGGGTCAAACTACCCTTCTTTCCGTTGGAATACTATGTTCATTTCTACCTCGGACAAGTATAGCCAACATTCTCTCGGATTTAGGAGCCACCGTTTAGACACCCCTAAACGAGAGGTTCCGAGATTCTTTTACCTCATTTCTGAGGTGGGGTGGACCCCCAATAGGTGTTAGTTTAGGAGTGATCCTTCGAGTCGAGAAGTCTCACATAAGACTTTCTTTTCCTTTCCAACTCTGAATCGGATTCCTTACCTTCTCTACACCTTTCGAACATTCCGTTCTAAATAAACAAACCCTTTAATAAATGATTCTTTTAACAAATGATTCCTTCTTATAAATACATGAACAAGAATGAGTTCGGACTCTTTTCAATTCCTTTCTTTTCGTCCTAAAGAAAAGAAGCATAACTCGGGACCGACAAACCGAATCTACCCTCGTAAATGGAGGCCCCAAAGCCGATTTTCTCCTTCACCAACGGATCGGACTTCGCCGTCTATAAGGATGAGCCGCCCGACAATGGGATCATCCGATTTGGACAAGGATTCGAAAACACGAATGTCAAGATCACCGACGTTTCCCTTTTCGCACCGACGAACAAAGTATCCGAAACCGAGAAGCCGTTGCTCGAGTTCAACCTCAGGTCGACTCAAGAGTTTCCTCCCCGCAAAGGATCCCGACCGAGAGGAGTACCGCTCGTCCGCAGAGGACCGTCCTTACTACCCCCACCGGTCTAGTTGTTTCGCACCTACCCCGACTTCTGCCGAATTAAAGGGGAAAGAAATCCGGAATTATGGTAAACTCCGTTACCGTGGAGGGTACAGCATCTTCTCGTAAGACCTTCGTTTTCGAAATCGGGTCCAGACTCAAAGATTCCATCACCGACAAGGACCCAAAGAAGAAACGAAGTGAAGGATCGCTAGAGAAGCCGTAGCCGCTGAAATCGCTTTCCGGAGGAAATCCCGAACCGCTCGAATATACACCGCCGCGAATATACACCGCCGCTCGAATACATACCACTTTTGGGAGGAAGCGAGTTCCATCCCCTCTCCGCCGCAGAGGACGAGGAAAATGTTCGCAAGATTGTCGCCGCATTACCTCAGCCCGCATATTACAACGATAGCCGCAAGAAAAGGACTAGAACTACGCCGTTTGCTCGACCGCAAACTTTGGTAGAAAAGTTAGCAAAGAAGGAAAAGTGCCCCGTATCGGAGATTCTATGAAGGATAGGGCAGGTGCCAATCAAATCCCGTCTTAGGCCCCGAGTAGAACCCGCCGTCATGACAGAAAAGCCAAGTAAAAGAATGAAGGCTAGTCCGCCCGTCGTCGTCTCGGGATTACAGATTAGTGAGGATACCACCTTCCAAGCATTCGGCCGACTGCACCATCCGGTCCTAGCACCTTCCGCCGCTAGAAGGATGGTATGGCGTCCCACTACCAGGCGAATCGAGATCGAAACAATGCACTCAAGAAAGAAAGTCTCGCCAGGAGACTCGAATCTGAAGAAAGTGCTACTGCGATAAAGGGGACTCGTGAAAAGGGGACCCGACAGCTATCGCACGACAACCGCGAGGACACACAGAAAGCCCCGCTAGAAGATGCCATGGAAAAGTTGAGAACCGATATCCGACGATTAGCAAAAGAAAGAGAAGAAAAGTTCGGAGACGAGATTGATTCATCGGAATTCATGGACGACGAATATGCGGAAATCAACATGGTCGAAACACGAGCTTCATCGCCTTCGCAAGGTGCTCCCGCAGCTGCAGAAGAGAGGAGCCGTAACCGATGAGAAGGCAGCCTTCAGGAGAAAGACGACACGATCGCTCAAATGGCGAAAAGGATGGAAGAGATGGCCGTAGCTCTAGCCACTCTCCGCAGTCAAATGCAACCACAAAGAGAGACACCCCTGCAGGTCATTCACATCGTAGACGGAGGAAAGGAGATTACATCCGTCAACGGGGATGATCAACCGAAAAGGATACAACACAAAGTATGATCCCCGAAAAGGATATCAAGAACTTGGTGGAACAGCGAAGTGCGAGAAGCTTTAGCACAATCGAAGAGCGGGACATCCATTCGGACGGTAGACCTTACCCGAAGAATTCGACGCCGTCCAGTACCCAAAAGGCTTCGTACCACCTCTCGTTCAAGACCTTCGATGGAACCGGAACCCCCGACAAGATGTTGCACACTTTCGTGCCAGCTTGTTGCAATGCCGGCGGAGCGATGCATTACTCTTCCGACAGCTCGTCAGCAGCTCGTCAAGAATCGCCTTCGACCGGTATGCGAATTACCAAATGGTTCGGTGAAGACGTTCTCGAACTAGAGAACCTCTTCATCAAGCGATTCGCCGGAAGCTCAGCACCACATCACTATAGATGATTTAGTGGTAGAGAAACAAAGGCCGAACGAAACTTTGGTGGATTACATACTTCGATGGAGGAACTTAAGCATGAAGTGTGAACCACAATTACAAGAACAACATGCAACCAGCATCTTGCTTAAAAGCATTCACGGCCCGATAAGCACTTCTCCTCAAAGGATTCACTATTAAGACTTTCGAGAAGTTGTTAAGCAAGGCCGGAAGCTTGCAAGAAGAGGCGAAGCAATTAAGTTTCGCCGACAAGACGGACAAGCAAAAGCCCGTGAAGACTTTCGAAAAGAAATCCGGATCGTTGCAGCTAGCCGACAAAGGCAAGCAACCGATGCAAATACCACCGAACGGCCGCAAAGAACCACAACAGAATTACCAACGAACCCCGACCCAGCTATCACTCATCTCCACAAGCATGAACAACCGCCTCGTCCGCAACGAACATTAAGGGAGCTTCGAGCGAGAGAATATCCGTTCAAGAATGAAGCAAAGGCTCGAAAATGTTCCGTAGTCCGATGAAGACTCCAGCATTTCCAACGCCGGAGCCTAAAAGACCGTAGGAAGTCAACAAGAAAGGTGATCCCAACTTTTGCCCCTACCACCGGATGCTCGGGCACAAGATGTAAGATTGCATTACCTTCAAAAGTCGGCTCAACGACAACCTTCTGAAAGGGAATATAACAATCCCGAAGGAGTACATGAAGGAACCCCGTAAAGGAGGTTCCGTCAATGTTGTCTCAACCGATCCCATCATTCCGATGGATCCCTATACGACCGACGATGGATGGACTACCGCTTGGACGAGGTCTTCGAAAAGATTTTAGACAAGCATCCAAACCGCCTCGTGCGAGCTTCAATTCGTAGAGTTCGAGACCCGTTAAGCCGGTACTATCACTTGCGATAGAAGAACCACCTCAACAGAGAGACGATCGAAGAGAAGAAGAAAATCGACGAAGAAGAGAGGACCGAGACTCCTAAGGCTGGACTAGGGGCCGCTTATCCTAGGATAGTTGTTTCCGATTCGGGGAGAAATCCCTCGAACCTCTCGATTTTGTATGATTATCTCGCTCACTTCGGTGGGATCATATAATGATAAGGGTGATGGCGTTGGCTACGTTTTGACTCGTTTCTAACGATTACGTAACTAGCGACAATCCGGACATCGATTTCGATACCAACGACAATTCTCAAATCATACACGATCTCGACGAGCAAAATAACGAAGAAGACATCCATCAAGGAGGCTACGAGAGTTCAACAAGCAACGAATCTATCTCGCGAGTTTCGAGGAGCTCCAGATCACGATAGAGTTAGAGCCTTCGCATTCGAAGTTAATCCGAAGAGCCCGTCATTCCGATTCGGGAGGAGACACCGACAAGCTCAACACTAGATTCGAAGAAATTACGTAAGTCAACTTAAGAAGTGGAAGAGTTCTACCTCCGAGAATGGGTCCAAAAGACAAAGGAAAGCGTGTGGTCGTTCAAGAAGAACCAACCCCGACAGAAGAAATACCCATTCGAGAAGAAGCCGAGACACATGGAAATAAAGTGGACTACAACGTGCTAGCCCATCTTAGGAAACTACCGGCCAAACCGAGCATTTACGACGCTCTCATCTTATCAAAGGAGATGAGAGAAGCTCCGATCAAAGCCTTACTTCGATCCGGAATTTGCTTAGCTCAAATGGCCTGGAGATTCCTTAGATGAGGTTTGCTCGTTAAAGGAACAACGAGGTGTTACCTTCACTGGACAATGACCTACTACTTGGGACAGCGAGATCACAACCGACCGTTGTACATTTCGCTTACAATCGGAAAGTTTACACTCTCCGCAGTATTGGTGGATCCAGGAGCATCAATCAATATAATGAGTCTTCGAACACTAAGCATACTTGGAAATCGATGCTCGCGAGCTCGAGGCCGACAAAATGTTATTAAGAGGATTCAACCGTAAAGGAGAAAGAGCCCTCGGATCAATAACACTACTAATGAAGACCGGTGACTTAGCAAAGACAACCGCAAAATTTCACATAATCGATTCGAAACGTCGTTCAACGCTCTACCGGGCCGACCATGGATACATGAAAACAAGATGGTACCATCATCTCTACATCGTTGCATCAAATACTACGATGGAGGGAACAAAGGCATCAAAGGTGACTTACAACCATTCTCCGTACATGAGATCGGAATCCATGAAGACGCAACTTATTATGCACCTCCGAAGAAAACAATTTTCTCCAGTAGATACCATAACGAATGAAGCAAAGAAAGTTCGGGACAACGAAGAACTCCGAAGTTCTAGTCCAATCAGCTCACTCACCACTCCCTTCCGCGAGATGGTGAAGGTTTCTCCACAACTCGCATCCGAGGTCGAGGCCGGGGACGAGGTCGTGGTAGAGACGTTAGACAGCTGGACAGAGGAAACCAACCATCAATGTTGATTGGGAAGATAGTTCCGAAGAAGAAAAAGAAATCAAACAAGAAGCAAGCGACAATAAGTCGAAGAAGCCGCAATTCAAGATCTCTCTCGAAGATGAGAAGAACGAAGAATACAAATCAATGTACGAAAAGATTAACCACTACGTACATACTATGACCCTAACCCCGATCCAATCTAAGCAAGATCGAGGGTATGGTGGTCAAAGAGGTACGTAGCGACGCGTACAAAGCCAATCAAATTCTACCGTGGTGCTTCTTCCTCCAAAACCGAAAATAATGTACAATTCGAAGATGTCACTTCATCGAATTAATGGAATTACCTTTTGAGTGGTACTCTCCCTGTGTTCAAAATTTAATTCAACGTGGTTTCTTACCTCGACAATGGACAAAAGGTCAATCACAACATTTTGAAAAATTATGGAATAATTCCGGTCGTCCACCCAACTCAAAGCATGGTCTCGGATTCGGCACAGTAGGATCGGCCGACGATACCGAATTTTGCTTGGTTGTCACTTGCGAGTCTAATGAAAACCGCATGGAAACTACAGTACGAACTCGAAGATTTACAAATCGGAGATGCTCCACCGTAATTCGAAGAAGAGATTAAATCTACAATAGATGAGTTAACGGAAGTTAACTTAGGTACTAGCGAAGAACCTAGACCTACCTTTGTTAGCTCCTTACTCAATAAAGAAGACTCCGAAGAAATAATCAAGTTATTAATGGAATTTAAAGACCGTTTTGCTTGGAGCTACGATGAGATGCCGTGATTAGCTCCGCAGGTCGCAGCTCCATAAGCTAGGAGTGGATCCTACTTCGTCCCGCCGACAAGGTCCCGAAGAATGCGTCTAGAAATCGAACAACAAGTCATACCGAAGTTAAAAAGCTAATAGACGCCAAATTTGTCCGTGAAGAACAATACCCGACTTGGTTAGCCAATGTGGTGCCGACGTAAAGAAGAATGGTCGTATCGTAATTTGTGTGGACTTCGTAGATTTAAACAAGGCATGTCCAAAAGATGAATTCCCTCTACCGATCCCGGAACTAATGATCGACATTGCTTCGACACATGAGATATTCTCATTCATGGATGGATCTTCGTGATACAACCGGATAAAAATGGCTCCGTAAGATGAAAAACTTACAAGCATTCGGAACGCCGATCGGAGTATATTGCTACACGATGATGCCATTCGGATCGAAGAACGCAGGAGCAACCTACCGTAGAGCAATGACAAGAATTTTTGATGATCTCATCCACAATCAAGTCGAATGCTACGTGGACGATGTGGTCATCAAAAGCAAAGTAAAGGAAAACCACTCGTATGATTCGAGAATTGTTTTCGAACGATTAAGACAATTTAACCTTAAGATGAATCCCTTAAAATGCGCCTTCGGCGTCACCTCCGGAAATTCTTAGGATTCGTTGTCCGACATCGTGGAATTGAAATCGACCCGGAAAAGATTAAAGCTATCTTAGAAATGCCGCCTCCCAAAACCTTAAAACAACTACGATCCTTTCAAGGGAAGTCGGCATATCTTCGACGCTTTATCTCAAACTTGTCGTAGGTGTCAGCCTTTCTCAGCACTAGTTAAAAGGATGCCAAATTTATTTGGGAAGAGAGATGCCGAAGGCCTTCGAGGACATTAAACAATATTTAATGACACCTCCCGTCTTAGCAACTCTGGCCTCGTGTAGATCGTCGATACTTTACACCGCGGCTTTAGACGACTCTCTCTGAGCCTCGTTAGCCTGTGTCAATGATGAGGGTAAAGAAAATGCTCTTTACTACTTAAGCCGTCGCTTACTTCCGACGGAAGTAAGGTATCCCGCAATTGAAAAGCATTGTTCGGCCTCGATCTTCGCCGCTCAAAAGCTCGAGCACTACATGCTTTCTCATAAGGTCAACTCGATCTCGAAATTTAATCCATCGCAATACTTCGATGACTCGTCCGACACTTTCCGGCAGACTTGCCGGATGGTCAATGATATTATTGCAATTCGATATAACTTTCGTGCCTCCGCGTGCCGTAAAGGGACAAGTCTTAGCAGACTTTCTCGCAAAGACACCCTTGCCTGCAGAATCTCCCTCAATGACGATTTGCCGGATGAACAAATAATGAATCTAGAAGACCCCGATGATCGACGTTGGGAATTATATTTCGACGGAGCATCTTCAAGCACACAAAGACGAAGAATCGCAAGTGATAAGTGCCCTGTAAGGCAGGAATCGGCTAATCTTTATAACACCGGAGCGTGGGATGTTAAGATACTCCTACCACTCGACGAAACCATGTACAAACAACGAAGCGTAATATGAAGCCCTCATAACGGACCGGAATTAACTATTCAAATTGGGATAACGTACATCAACATCTACGGGGATTCACAATTAATCATTCAACGTATCATCGGACAAGTATGTAATTTTAAAGCTAAGACTCGAGCAATACTTCCAAGTATGCCATACAAATTGTTGGAACAGATTCCAAATGTGACAATCTACAAAATTCCTGAAAAGAAAATGCTTTAACAGATGCTTTAGCCCGTCTCGCAAAAGAATTTGCTCGTTTGCAAGATGAATCAGCAGAAGTGTCGGCTCACTGACGTCGAGTCCTATCACGACTCGACATAGTACACGATACACAAATCGAAAAAGAAAAAGGATCAACTGTAACGAAGTGACGTAAAAACACGTAAGATCGGGCGACAACCATCGATGCGACTACCCGCAAACAAGAAAGCTTCCGGACGATAGGTCGCTAGCCCATCGCATCAAGAAAAGAACTCCGTCTTACGCATTAATAAACAACACATCGTACGTAAGGTCTTTTCGATCAAATGTGGCTAAGGTGCCTAAGCGGGTCCGAGGCCCGCGAAATTGTTAAGGAGGTGCATTCAGGACTCCGTGGCGCTCACCAGCCGGGTCCGAAGATGAAAATGAAAATTAAAAGACTAGGGTACTACCGGCCCTCGATGATGACCGACCGCATGAAAATCGCCAAGAGCCGTCACCAATGCCAAGTGCACGGAGTGGTTCTACACCAACCTCCAAATGTGCTACATCCGACAATTGCGTCGTGGCCATTCGAATGTCAGGGCACGTATATAGTGGGTCCAATGAACCACCATCTTCAAAAGGACATCGCTTCATTCTTGCGGCTACGGATTACTTTTCCAAGTGGGCAGAGGCAGCTCCACTTAGAGAAGTGAAAGCACACCACGTGCTACGATTTTTCAAGAACCAAGTTGTCTACCGTTTCGGAGTGCCGCGCAGGATCATCTCGTATACTCGGTCAGCATTCGAAGCACGCAAATCAACAATTTTGTCGGAGACACGGAATCGACCGGCGATACTCAACAATTTACTACCCAAGAGCAAACGGCCTCGCCGAGGCTTTTAATAAAACTCTAGTTCAAATCTTAAAGAAAACCTCGGACGATAATAAGAGAAATTGGCACGAGAAGTTGTTAGAAGCCTTATGGCCTACCGGACAACCTTCGTAACTCCTACTCAAGCTACACCTTACGCTCCGGTGTATGGGTCCGAGGCAAGATGTTACCTTTAGAGGTTCAGCCTTCCTTCACTCGAATTGCAGCTTGCAAATAAGATCACGACGAAGAGAACGCCAAGTTACGACTCGAAGAATTAGAAAGCCCGGAAGGGAA
This sequence comes from Papilionanthe hookeriana x Papilionanthe teres, assembly GCA_022702705.1. NCBI lineage: Eukaryota > Viridiplantae > Streptophyta > Magnoliopsida > Asparagales > Orchidaceae > Papilionanthe > Papilionanthe hookeriana x Papilionanthe teres. Next base: position 10,466 of record JAKZJZ010002501.1, read on the forward strand.
AAGACTTGCAGCCGCAATGCAATTTAGAACTATACCAAGCTAAGATGGTTCAAGCCCATGACAAACCGGTCCGCCCAAGAACCTTCAAAGTTGGTGACTTAGTTCTCGTTCTCAAGAGACCTATCCTCGCACACCGCAAGATAGGAGGAAAATTCGAACCCACTCGGGAAGGACCGTTCGTGGTCAAGCAAGATACTCGTGAGGTTCCTACCAGCCTAGTGAATCGCCGGTGGAGAACGACATATGCTTTCGATCAACTGACGATACTTGAAAAAGTATTACGCTACCCGATGTTTCGAAGGAATGAATTCTTCATCCCTAAGAAACACGTGCGAAGTAATTACATATGATCGGGTCCGAACCCAAAAATAATAAAATGTGCTAAAATAAATAAAATCATGATAATAAAGTTTTCCTTGTTTTCTTTTCCAAATCAAAATCTCTTCCCCGATCTTATCCTACTTCATTCCCGTTAAATTTAAAAAATATAAAAAAAGAAGAGAAAAATATATGTCTTTAATAAACATTTTCTTAATGTTCTTGTTCTTAAGTATGTCCTCGATCCTTTTCCTCGTCTTTTCGCAGGGAAATGTCGAACCAGGCGGTTGGTCCCGAACTTTAAGAATGGCGTAAGCCTCGCACTCGATGAAAAGAGGGTGAAAGATGGAGCGATAATCGAGATCGACTCGGATTTCGCACCAACGAGCCTACAGCACGAGGAAAGTGACCGGGTCCCGCTGACCGAGAAGAACCGCCCCGGCGTACAAGGATGAAAGTGGGTGGCCCAAGCCACCAATCCAACAAAGAAGAAAAGAAAAGCAAACACCGAAGAAGATAAGAAAATGAAGTCCGTAGTCGCTAAAGCGGAGGGCAGTGCTTGTCGCCGCCGCGCCCACGTAGATTCGAGAAGTTCGAAGAGCTACTCTCACAACCACGCAACGAAGAAATAAGAATCGCCGTATCCGTAAGATGTTAACAAAACTAGCTACGCGACCGCCGCGATGAGACAACTTGCTAATGCCAGTACATACACTTGCAAGGACACCGGCTCACCAGAACTCCGAAGAAAGGAGGCCGCCTCTAGGATAATAGAAAGGACCAGGGAAACCTCACAAAGACCGAAGAAAGAAGGCTACCACGTCACCGGATGGAACCACCAGTGATGCATGACCTTGTTGCGTGAGCAACCCCGGGGATGTCCCGACGGAGCATCATCCCCGAGGAGCCGAGGTATGCAAGAGAACGTGAAGGGATTGAACCGTATATCCCACAATATGTCACTGTGCCTCGCCATCCGCAGATCATTCCGGAATACGAGCCGGAGAGAATGCGTAATGTTGAAAAGAAAACCTTTGAATACTTCGAGAGAATTAAAGGCGTAAGAATCAATATACTAGTAGGGCCTCGAGCTGCATACCGACGTATTCTCGCAGTATGAACAACAGCAGATCGTGGATTGCATCCGGATTTGAAAAGAATGGGCCGAGCAGTGCCGCCCGAGGGAAAACACATACTCGTAACCCCGGAGATGGATGCCGGTGGAAGGGAAGAATCACGATACAATGCGGATGTCGCTACAACTTTGCGGAAGACAGAAGGGAAACCCACCGGAATACTCCGTCATGGGCAAGTGGATCCGATGTCATTAGTCATCAAGAGAATGGTAAAGAGATCGATAACATGGAGGGTACTGCCACAAGATTGCATACCCAATAGCCGCATTATCAACATCTACTAAGCGTGGTGACTCGCATACCCCCACACATAGATCACCACGACTTTGTCGACCTTTCGCACACGCTCTCTTTCCCGAACGAGTGTAACATCATGTTCGGATCCGACCTCCGGATACGAGGCCCGTGTGAGTTCCGAGGGCCGATGAAGATACCTTTACCGGTAGGTTCCGTCATGATACCGAAGGGCAACGGAGCGGATATCGCTAAGCATCGCATACCGGAGTACCGATGAAGCGGATCTCGGCTTACTTTCGGAAGGATGGACGACGTGAAGACACCTTACCATTTCCAGCCGTGACCCGGAGCTAGAGAGCCTTCCGCCTTACGAGCCGTGAGTTACATGGAAAATATCACACCTCCAATGTACATCTATACGGCATCCTTGCCAAGGATGGCTTGGAAGGTGATGTTATCGACCATGTACCCCACTATTCGTACATGGATTTTTCGACGGATGCGTCTTTGGATGGATCGACGAAGATCATACATAGTCCGTTTTGAGTCTACATGGATTGTATGAAATATATTCCAGATCAAGTTGTATGATGTATCTTCGACATGATTGGAATGAAAGTGACCATGTCACATTTTTGGCCTTCACCTCTTTTATGCAAATTGACTGGGAAACGCCATTAAAGTTAAATGAACTTCGAACAAAGAACGTAAAAGAAATAAAAAGAAAAAGAATAAAAGAAAACTTTCCTTAAAAATCTAAAAATGACGAACACCGAATTCACATGAACATTAAACAAACGATAAAATAAAATTTGAATCATTAAAAGACAAACGAAATGAACATAAATTTCAAATTCAATCAAATTAAATCTCAAATCAAATTCTCAATCAAATTCCAAATCCACTTTCGATCAAATTTCAAATTTGATCTTTTCGAATTTCAAATCGAATTTCAATCAAATTTCAATAAGTTCAATCTCATCCATCAAAGTCTCGAATTCAATCTTTCCGGATCTCCAAATCAAATTCTCAATCAAATTTCAAACTAATTGCGATCGAGAATTTCAAATTTAGATCTTCCAAATTTCAAATCAAATCATTAAATCAAATCTCAACCGAGTTCAAACTCATCCTTCCAAACTTTCGAATTCAATCTTTCCGTATCTCAAATCTCAATCAAATTCAAACTTTTGGGTCGAGGATTTTACATCCGAGATCGCATCGCTTTAGGATCCTTTCCCTATCGCAATGAAGTACATCAAATTCAAACTTTTGGGTCGAGGATTTTACATCCAAGACCGCATCGCTTTAGGATCCTTTCCTATCGCAATGAAGTACATCAAATTCAAACTTTTGGGTCGAGGATTTTACATCCAAGACCGCATTGCTATAGGATTCTTTCCCTATCGCAATGAAGTACATCAAATTCAAACTTTTGGGTCGAGGATTTTACATCCAAGACCGCATCGCTTTAGGATCCTTTCCCTATCGCAATGAAGTACATCAAATTCAAACTTTTGGGTCGAGGATTTTACATCCAAGACCGTATCGCTTTAGGATCCTTTCCCTATCGCAATGAAGTACATCAAATTCAAACTTTTGGGTCGAGGATTTTACATCCAAGATCGCATTGCTTTAGGATCATTTCCCTATCGCAATGAAGTACATCAAATTCAAACTTTTGGGTCGAGGATTTTACATCCAAGATCGCATCGCTTTAGGATCATTTCCCTATCGCAATGAAATACATCAAATTCAAACTTTTGGGTCGAGGATTTTACATCCAAGACCGCATTGCTTTAGGATCCTTTCCCTATCGCAATGAAGTACATCAAATTCAAACTTTTGGGTCGAGGATTTTACATCCAAGATCGCATTGCTTTAGGATCATTTCCCTATCGCAATGAAGTACATCAAATTCAAACTTTTGGGTCGAGGATTTTACATCCAAGACCGCATTGCTTTAGGATCATTTCCCTATCGCAATGAAGTACATCAAATTCAAACTTTTGGGTCGAGGATTTTACATCCGAGATCGTATTGCTTTAGGATCCTTTCCCTATCGCAATGAAATACATCAAAATTCAAATCTTTTGAGGTCGAAGATTTTATATCCGAGACCGCATCGCTTTAGGATTCTTTCCCTATCGCAATGAAATACATCAAATTCAAATTCTCGGGGTTAAGGATTTTACATCCGAGTACCGCACTCGCTTTAGGATTCTTTCCCTATCGACGAATGAAATACATCAAAAATCAAACTCTTGAGGTTAAGGATTTTACATCCAATACCGCATTACTTCGAGATCTCTCCTCATTGTAATGATTCAATCCAATCGATTCAATTTTCTTTCGAGGTTGAAGATGTTACATCTAAAACCACAAAATTCCAATATTCGATTTCAAATCAAATCCCTTCAAGTTAATTTTAACAAAACTTCAATCTAAATTGAAACTCCAAATTGAAATCTAAACTCACACATCGAAACTTAAATTGAAACAAAATCGAGATCTAAATTGAATTTTCCCCGCATCATGTGATTTGGAATTCACTTTCTTTTTCCTTTCCCCGACGAGAGTTCGAGAATCTCCGGCTTCGTAGATATGCTCGACACTCCCCAACGGAAACTTTTCCACTTCGTCCTAAGTTTGTCACTTGGACATCCGTGTTGGTTTTGTTGATCGTTCGGTCAACTCCAATACGCGCGTGTGCTCCGTCACTCACCACACCTATCGGGGTCCATTTGTTGACCTCATTTTCGATGAGGTCTTCTCTTCTTCTCTTTAGTGCTTAGGATCTAGCCTTAGGCTTTTCCTTCGATTATCTTAGAGGACTAGAATCGGGACCCACCTTCTAGAATTTCAAACCACTTCTTAACTCCCCGCAAACTCCACAAACTTGACCGTAGACCCCTAATCACCTGGAGGGTCGAAATCAAATGTGGAAGTTTAAAGGATGAGTTCCTATAGGACTCTTTGGCCTTAGGATCGCCTCCGGTGGCCTGGTCCGGTGAAGGGCCGACTTACACACACACTACATTTATACACTACACTTTCACACACCTCCTAAAACCACACCTATACCTAACTCGACCTCCCGACTCATGTAGGTGATTCACATGGATGGTCCTTAACCCCTAAGCCCTTGGCTAAGAGGGTTAGGAACAATATAGTGAATGCTTCAAATGAGTCCCTTCATGGCTCATGTGGGCTTGATGTGTCTTCATGGCTCAACCAAAATGATTTGATTCCACTTACATTCACCCAATCTTCAATTTCCCAAACTTTCAATTTTTGACCCCCGGGACCCTACACCCGCCTAAGCCTACCCAAAACCCTTGAAATCCTCCAAAATTTCCAAATCACCCAAAATTCCTCAAAACCAATCCCAAACATTCCCACATCACTCAAATTGATCATCCATACCCAAAAATACCAAAAATTCCAAAAATTACCCAAAATACCCCCTTGACCCAAAAAATCCAAACATTCAGAAAATTCCCAGAAAATTCCAGAAAATCCCAAATATTCCCAATTTCATGTTGTCCAACTACACCATGGGCCAATTTTGTCAATTTACCCTACTTTTGTCAAAACCCCCAATTTGACCCATTTTAACCCAAAGTGAACTCAATGTCAAACCAAACCTATCCAATTGACCCAAATTCTGGTCCAATTCAATTCTAAACTTCAATTCAACATTCCCAACACCAATCTAGACCAAATCCAAGTCCAATTTGATTGACATTTGGATCCAATTTCACTTTTGGCCTTAAAGCCCAATTTGGACCCATGACCCAAACCTAACCCAAACTCACCCAATTCAACTCCAATTAACCCCAAA
>JAKZJZ010002502.1:0-15999 GCA_022702705.1 Papilionanthe hookeriana x Papilionanthe teres
TTAGTCAATATTCTTTACACTGGACCAAAGGGTAAAGAATAGGAATGCTCATATTTGTCACAATACCTTAAAATTATCTATTTAAATTCATCAATCACTTAAATTTCTAAACAAGGGGAAAGATACTTTTTACGAATAGTTAAGACTTATTTAGCAATTAGTTTAATTTCCTGCACTTTCAATACGTATTAATTTTCTACTTAGTTAAGTTACCTAATTAAAATACTTAGTTTACTTTATTACGCTTAAATTTAGAATTACAAATTTTCTTATACTATTTTAAAATTATTATTATTATTATTTTAAAATTAGTTGTTATTTAATTTTCTCTTTCCCGTGGGATCGATAACCGAGGACTCCACTAGAGCCTCGTATTACTTGATACGATACGTATACTTGCGTAGCATCCACAACATAAATAATTAAAATTCTATACATATAATATAGCGGGGTTAAGTTTTTGGCGTCGTTGCAATTAAATTAAAAATATCATAATATAAAATTGTGGGTCAAGTTTTTGGCGCCGTTGCGTGGAAAGTAAGAAAAATTTACTAGAGTAACGGATCTATTTTAAAATAATCATAATAAATAAATTAATATCTATTCTAAAATTGTATGCGCAAATTTGGAAACGAAAATTTAATACCTTACGATTCTAAATTAGAGCGTACAATTAAAAGAATTAGAAAACAAAAGAAACAAATTATAAATTTAACACAAATGGCAAATATTCCTGAAATTCAAAATATGAATCAACAAAGACCATTAAGAGATTATGCCAACCCTACATCAGATGAAATTCATTTAACTATTCAAAACCCTGATGTAGCCGCTAATTCATTTGAACTTAAACCTGCAATTATCCAAATGGTACAAAACAATCAATTTAGTGGTTCACCTACTGAAGATCCTAACTTACATCTTGCTAGTTTTCTAGAACTTTGTGCTACTTTAAATATCAAGGAGTATCTGACGATGCTATAAGACTTAGACTTTTTCCTTTTTCATTAAGGGATAAGGCTAAAATGTGGTTGAATTCGTTAAGCACTTGGATCTATTAAAACTTAGGGAGAATTATCACAAAAATTTCTATCCAAATATTTTCCACCATCTAAAACTGCTAAGTTTAGAAATGATATAACTTCTTTTTGTCGATTAGATGGAGAATCAATATATGAAGCTTGGGAGAGATTTAAGGAACTTCTTAGGAAATGCCCACATCATGCGCTACCAGATTGGCTGATTATTCAAACCTTTTATAATGGATTAGTAGGATCTTTAAGATCAATCATCGATGTTGCTGCTGAAGGTTCATTAATGACTAAACCATTTGATGAAGCTTATGCACTAATCGGAGAAATGGCAACAAATAATTTCCAATGGCTCGCTTGATAGAGTAAATCCGAAAAAGATAGCCGACATTCATGAAAACGATGCAATATCTATGTTAGCTTCTCAAATTGCTGCTATATCTAAGAAATTAGATCATTTTGGAATGAACTACTCTCCTACTTTAGAAGAAAACTCATATGGACAAATCATAGAATCTCAATCTAATTATGAAACTTTAAATGCTATTAATAATAGAACTAATAACCCTTATTCAAACTATTATAATCCTGGTTGGAAAACTCATCCAAATTTTAATTGGAATAACACATCTAATCAACAATGGATGAATCAACCTAATCAAGCAAATCCAAACTATAAACCTAATTACCCACCTGGATTTAATAACAATAACCCTCAATTCAAAGATAAGAAATTATCTATGGATGAATTAATTTTGAATATGGGTCATCAACTACAAAATCAAGGAAATCAACTACAAAATCAAGGAAATAAACTACAAATTCAAGGAAATCAATTACAAATTTAAGGAACATCTATTAAAAATATCGAAACTCAACTTGGACATATTGCTACTGCGCTAAATAATAGAATACCTGGAACTTTTCCTAGTAATGTGGAAATAAATCCTAAAGATCAAGGAAAAGAACAAATTAAAGCAATACAACTAAGGAGTGGAAAAGAATTAGAACCTCAAATTCAAAAAGAACTTGAAAGCCAAAAAGAGGAAGTGGAAATTGAAAAGGAAACAATTCAACAAGATTCAAACTTAGAACATCCTTTAATACCTATGAAAATTTTTGTTGAAAAACCTCCACCACCATTTCCTCAACGACTAGCTCAACATAAAAAAGATAAACAATTTGCTAAATTCCTTGAAATATTAAAGAAATTAACAAACAATATACCTTTTGTCGAAGCTTTAGATCAGATGCCAAATTATGTAAAATTTATGAAAGATATTCTAAATAAGAAAAGAAAATTCACTGATAATGAAACGGTCGCACTTAGTGAAGAGTGTAGTGCTATTATTCAAAAGAAGCTTCTGAAAAATTGAAAGATCCCGGTAGTTTCACTATACCTGCGCTATAGGAAAAAATTTTTATGGAAAAGCTTTGTGTGACTTAGGAGCAAGCATCAATCTAATGCCTCTATCGATTTTTAAGAGATTAGGATTAGGAAAAATTACACCTACTTCGGTAACCCTTCAATTAGGCGATCGTTCGGTTACCTATCCTAAGGGAGTTATTGAAGATGTGTTAGTAAAAGTGGATAAATTTATCTTCCCGAGTAGATTTTATTGTTTTAGATATGGAGGAAGATAAAGAAATTCCAATCATTTTAGGAAGACCATTTTTAGCTACTTGGAAAAGCTATGATTGATGTTCAAAAAGGAGAATTAACTATGAGAGTAAATGACCAAAAAGTTACATTTAATATTGCAAAATCAATGAAATATCCTGCGCTAGAAAAAGATGATGAATGTTTTCGGATGGAAATACTTGAACATTTACAACGAGAACATTTTAAGGAATATTACGAAGATAAATTAGAAAAAGAAAACACTGAATTAATTGAAGATAATAATGAAGAACTAGATTATATTCGGGAAAGATTTGAATTTTTGGATAATACTGAAAACATCGACAAGAATATAGTTCCATCAATTATTAAACCTCCCGAACTTGAGCTAAAAATATTACTCGATCATTTGAAATATGCTTATTTAGGTAATTCTTCAACTTTACCGAGTTATTATTTCATCCGCATTAAACGAATCTCAAGAACAAAAACTTTTAGAAACTTTAAAAAAATATAAGAAAACTTTTGGTTGGACTTTAGCAGATATTAAAGGAATTAGTCCTTCAATCCGTATGCATAGAATTATTTTAGATGATGAACATAAACCTAAAGCGAGATCCCCAAAGGAGATTAAACCCGATAATGAAAGAAGTAGTTAAGAAAGAAATTTTAAAATGGTTAGATAATGGTATTATATATCCTATTTCGACGAGTGCTTGGGTAAGCCCAATTCACTGTGTTCCTAAGAAGGGAGGAGTGACCGTCATCGCCAATGAAAATAACGATCTTATTCCTATAAGACAAGTTACTTGGTTGGCGTATATGTATTGATTATAGGAAATTAAATACCGCCACCGGGAAAGATCACTTCCCTTTACCATTTCTAGACCGGATGTTAGATAGATTAGCTGGACATAAGTATTTTTGTTTTCTAGATGGATACACCGGTTATCATCGAATACAAATTGCTCATGAGGATCAAGAGAAAACTACATTTACTAGTCCTTATGGAACTTTCGCTTTTCGAAGAATGCCTTTTGGATTATGTAATGCACCAAGCAACATTCCGAGAGATGTATGATGTCTATATTTAGTAAGTTAATTGACAATGGAATAGAAGTATTTATGGATGATTTCTCCGTATTTGGAACATCATTTGACACATGCTTAACTCATCTTGAAAAAGTATTAGAAGTATGCGAGAAAACAAATTTAGTTCTAAATTGGGAGAAATGTCGATTTATGGTTGCGGGCGGCATTGTATTAGGGCATAAAATTTCGGAAAAAGGCATGGAAGTGGACCTCGCAAAAATTCAAGTTATAGCTAAATTACCACCTCCAACTACGGTAAAAGGGGTAAGAAGTTTTCTTGGACATGCTTGGATTCTACGGACGCTATATAAAAGATTTTTCAAAAATTACTAAACCTCTATGCCAACTTCTCGAAAAGGACAAGAAATTTGAATTTACAATCGAATGTTTGAATGCTTTTGAACTCTTAAAAGAAAAATTAATTACGGCACCTATAATAGTTTCACCTAACTTGGGAGAAACCATTTGAGCTTATGTGTGATGCTAGTGATTATGCTTTGTATGAGCGGTTCTTGGGCAAAGATATGAAAAGATTTTTAAAGTTATATACTATGCTTAGTAAAACTCTAAATAATGCTTGAAATAAATTATACAATTACGAAAAGACAACTATTAGCGGTAGTATATGGTTTTAATATATTTAGACCTTATCGATTGGAACAAAATGTATCGTGCATACCGATCATTCTGCTATCAAATATTTAATGCAAAAGAAAGATTCCAAACCAAGATTAATTAGATGGATGCTATTAATGCAAGAATTCGATTTTGAGATCGTTAATAAGAAAGGAACCGATAATCGAATTGCGGATCATTTATCAAGATTAGAAAATCGTGAATTATCCGATATTGAAAATGAAATTATAGACGGTTTTCTCGATGAACAACTATATAATACCAATGAGTGGAAAATACCATGGTATGTCGATATAGTAAACTATATAGTTAGTAATATTTTACCACCTATGCTAACTTTACAACAACGAAAAAAATTCATCCATGATACGAAAACCTATTTTTGGGATGAACCATATTTATATAAGCAATGTAAGGATTTAATTATTAGAAGATGTGTACCTTATGAAGAAACTGAACCAATTATTCAAAAATGTCATGATTCGATTTTGGAGGACATTTCGGGATCGATAAAGCTGCTTATAAGATTCTACAATCCGGATTTTACTTGGCCTACTCTATTTAGAGATGTATACGGATATATTAAAACTTGCGATAAATGTCGAAAGAGTAGGAAATATATCTAGAAAAAACGAAATGCCTCTAAATTTTATATTAGAAGTTGAAATTTTTGATGTTTGGGGATTAGATTTTATGGGACCTTTTATTCCTTCGTTTGGAAACTCATACATATTAGTAGCTGTTGATTATGTTTCTAAATGGATTGAGGCACAAGCTTTACCTAGGTGTGATGCTAAGAGTGTTTCAAAATTTCTGATGAAAAATATTTTTACTAGATTTGGAATGCGAGAGTGATTATCACCGACGGAGGAACTCATTTTAGAAATAAATACATTCACAAACTAGTAGAAAAATACAATATTACTCATAAGATATCCACTTGCTTATCATCCACGAGACTAGCGGATTAGTTGCGAGTATCTAATCGTGAGATTAAACGTATTTTAGAAAAATCCATAAACCCAAATAGGTTAGATTGGTCATATTAGATTAGACAACTGCATTATGGGCTTATAGGATCTGCTTATAAAACTCCGATTAGAATGACTCCTTACGAGGCTTATATATGGAAAAACATGCCACTTACCAGTTGAATTAGAACATAAAGCATATTGGGCGATTAAAGAATTTAATTATAATATGAAGGAAAGTCTGGTGAGAAAAGATTGGTGCAATTAAATGAATTGGAAGAATTAAGAAATGAATCATATGATAATGATCGGATTTATAAAGAAAAGATGAAATTATGGCATGATCGGAAGATTAATCGGAGAAATTTTGAACCGAGGACAGGAAGTTTTGCTATATAATACTAGATTGAAATTATTTCCTGGAAAATTGAAGTCTCGATGGTTAGGACCTTTTACCATAACTCAAATATTTTCATATGGAACTAAAGAAATTGAAGATCCAAAAACTGGACATAAATTTAAAGTTAATGGACATAGATTAAAACCATATTTCGAAGGTATAAGACTAACTATAAAGAGGTTTTAATGCTTAGTCGACTCGATTAAAAATTGAAATTAGGTCGGGCTGACGACGTTAAACCAAGCGCTTTATGGGAGGCAACCCATATTAGTTATCTATTTTTATTGTATCTTAATAGTTAATCTATATTATTGAAACTTTACTTACTCGATTATTATTAAGAATCATCACATATTCGAACCATTATGATGAGAAAAGAAATTATTCGATTTAGAGCGAAATTGGACATTATTTTGGAATCTCGCCGACGGCGAGGTCGATACTCGCCGACAGTGAGGTTCGCGCCTAAATTAAATTCAGTTTTTATAACTGAGTCGCCGACGGCGAGAAACTTCTCGCCGAAAGCGAGGAAGTTATAAAGATGAGTTATTTATAATTTGAATGCCGATTTGGACGGTTTCAACACCAATTCCTTTGTGAAAACCCATTCTTGAATCATTCTAGATCTGCCTTCTTCACTAGAATTCATTCCATTCACCATAATGGCCTCCAAATTCTTAGATTCATCTAATTCTGGAGTGTTTAACCGAAGGAAATTTGTGAGTGCGGAAGCGCAGCGGATCTTCAACAAGGTTTTGGTAAAGAAAAGAGTTATCAAGGAATGGGGATTTGTCAATCGAGGATTAGAGAATTCCACTACGAAGATAGAAGAAACGATCGCGCAGCGGCACTGGGAGGTATTTTGTTACACTACGTCTGCTGTTGTTATTCCAGTTGTGAAAGAGTTCTACTCTAACTTACATGCGATCAACAATGGGAATGTCTACGTCCGAGGAAGATGGGTGACGTTTACTCCATCAAGAGTAAATGAATTATTCTCTATAGAAAACACCCGGTATGTCACTATTCAAATTTTGTGCCTTCTCGATATAATATGAATGAGATATTTCGGTATCGGTCGATGAACCGGAAGATTGGGAAATGCGTGAAGACGGGTATGTTAGTTTCTCTGCATCACTTTTGAATCTTGTCTCAAAGCATTGGCACTTTTTCATCTCATCTAAATTGTTACCTACTATGAGGGTAAACAAGGTTTCGAAGGAATGCGCTATATTGAATTATTGTATCCAAAATGGATCGCTCTATTGATGTTGGATCAATAATTGTTAAGTACGCATTGGGTTTAATTGTGCATGGGTCGGTTCACGGACTAGGACACCCATCTACTATTTTTGCATTATGCGATCGAGTACCGGGTTTCTTATGAAGCTTGGGAAAAGGTTACGTTACCTTGGAAGCCGCTTGATCCTACAGATATGTTCCCTACTTTGGACAATAATGAAGACATTACATTTATCTCTGATAGAGCTTCACAGAATAATCCTATAGCAAGGCCTATTTTAGATAAAACGGAGTTACTTATGAAGAAAACTAAAGGAATGGAGAAAGAACTGCAGAAAGTGAGAGATTCAATCGACAATATATCCGATTTATTTGATCACATTAGTCGGAGGATGAAGGAACACTTTGATCATTACGGACACTCGGAAGCTAGCTTTCTTCATTTGCTGAGACGAAGGGTTGGATCATCGAAGAATGCGCCGGAATTTCCCTTCGAGCCTTTCTATAACTTATTTGTGCATCATCGTCATATCGGAAATATCAGAGAAAATGAAGATTCTGACATTGAAGAGTAGTAGTAAAGATTTCCATAGTATGTTTATGTTTATGTTATTTGATTTGATTTAGATTTTATTATGTGTGGAGTGATGATTTGAATATCTCAAACCTAATTGACATATGCGTCATAGTTTCGTATCAGCATTTAGTGTGTCGTGGATTGGTTTGCGATGCTGATTACTAGTAAGGATTGGAGAATTGAAGTTTGATTATAGAGTTTAAAATTATGTTAGTTTGTACATCTCAAGGATTTCAATATTAAAGTTAATTTGTTGTGTTGTGTGAATTTGTTTGTGTATAAGTAGCTAATCTTCATATTAAATTAATAAATGATGTGATCGAAAATATAATATAAGGCAAATCAAAGACGAAAATGAGTGACGAATTTCAAAAATTTAAATTTTTGGAATCTCGCCAGACGACGAGAAAAATCCCGCCGACGACGAGATCGATCTCGCTGACAGCGAAGAATTTCTCGCCGACAGCGGATTTTTCCCAAGAGTTTTTGGTTCCGAAAAATATTAGCTCGCCGACGGCGAGAAAAATCTCGCTGATAGCGAGGTCACGAAAAACACTTTAATTGACCGGTCAAAAACACTATTCATCATCCCCAACCTCTCATTTTCGCAAAAACTACCCTAGGGCTCACGAAATTTCAGATTTAGAGGCGATTTCATCACTAAAAAACACCGGATTTCATCTTCTCTTGGTAAGTGCTTCACTCCTATGCAAAAATTTTTTATTTTCACCATATATTTTCTCCACATTGAAAAATTTTAAAAAATCCTAAATTTGGAAGAATTACTCGGTAGAAATCCATAAAATTTGTTTTAATTTGATCTTAGATGTTGTAGGAAGCCTCCTTAGTAATATTAGGAAGTTTAGTGACGATTTTTGTGAATTTCATAGATCGATCGAAAAATGGCTCCGCGACGGAAAAGACGATTAGATTACGATGTCGTCAGATTTGTCGATGCACGAGCACAAAATCGGTATTTTCAAAACATTCGAGCAAGAAAGTGCATTGCGAATCGAGTTTTTAAGAATCCGGGAGGCAAAGTTGAGCGGATCATTAAAGAACGAGGTTGGGAGAATCTCTGCTACATCACCGATAAGCTGCTTGTGGAAGTAGTAAAGGAATTTTATTCTAACTCGATTGCTTGTAGAGGACGCACCGATAAAGGTACGTGGATTTATGGTTGACTTCAGTGCTGCTTAGAATTAACGCCTTCTATGAAGTTCGGGACGGTCCAAATGAGTACGAAACATTTGGAACTATGCCGTAACCTCTAGAAGATGTGATAAATTTTCTTCTTGACGGATCTGGAGTTTGGAAGATAAAGCGGCGGGAAAGAGTGAATTTTCCTCTTTCTAAGTTAAATGCAAATTCTAAAGCATGGAACTATTTTATTTGTTCTACTTTGTTACCTACATACCACCACGAGTGAGGTAACGAGGATAGAGCGGTTCGAATTTCGTATTCGAACAATAGAAGTATAAACATTGGAAGTGTCATCTATAGAAATATCTTAGCATCTGCTTGGAAATGAAAGTGGAGGGGATTGGGACATCCTGGGTTGATTTATGCAATCGCGCAACTCTGCGGAGTTGAGGCGGCGGATGATGAGGAGTGGATAGAACCCATGAACCCACTCGCGGCGACGATATTAAGAAATATGAGTCTCATGAAGGGTGGAGATTAGGAGTGAGAAGTTATTTCACTCAGTCAAGTAGAGATATACCCTCTACTAGCTATGAACCTCCTGAGCCTACCACCCCTACCCTACAAGATCTGATGAATGAGCTGACACTGCATAGGAGGAGTTTTGAGAAGTTTGGAGAGACAATGGGGAGAAGATTTGATCATTTTGATCAAAGGATTGATAATCTGGAGAAGAGACATGATTATGATAGTGAGTACCTGCAGAGACATTCAGAGTACGAGATAGCATATCATGAAGCTGAACGTCGCTACGGGAGTGGAGATTTAGATGTCATCTTTCCGGAGTGCCGAGGTATACTCGGTATCATCCCGCTCGATCTTCTCGCCTGCAGATCAAGGAGGGGATGACAATATAGTTTGGGACTTCAATATAAAAGATTAGGACTTTATTTGTTTTGTTTGTTTGATGTTAAGTTATTTTGGAAACTTTTTATATGTTTGTAATATTCAGTACTTTATGTTGTGAGACATTGGATGTTTGTTAGATTATTTGCTTGAATTGTTATAGTAGTTTAGTTTTTGTTTTTGTGTTAGTTAATTGCATTTGTTTTTATGTTAAATAGGATGTTAGTTTTCTTTAGTATGTTTTTATTTTATTCGTATTGTTTTAAGTTGTAAAATTGTTAATGTGTTAGTTAAATTGTTTTAATATGTTAGTAATTCATATGTGTAGTGTAGAGTTAATTTTAATTGTTGTATTTAATACTTATCTCAGATTTTATCCCTGCATTTTCTTTAAATTGTTATATATATATAGAGAATATTAACGAGTACGGAGTTCGATGAAAAATGAAAAAGCTCGAAAAATTTCAAAGAAAAAAGAAATACCTAAACTTCAAAGGTATGATTTATTTACTTTCCCTTTTTCATTATTTAGAGTAGATATAAAAATTTATGTTTGGGGGGAGTAAAATACAAATTTAGTTATTAACTTGTTCTCGGCTTCTATTTTCAAATTATTATAAAATGATTTTTATAAGCAAATTTTTCAAATTAATTAATATGAATTATTTTATTTAATTATTATAAAAGGTTAAATGAAATATTTCTAGTGCTTTAATTAATTAAATAGAATAAAAAATTTTTTAAAGGGAATAAGAATATAGTAAACTATTTTTAGTAAGGAAAACTATATTTTAAAATTAAAATTCTTAAGTATTCAAGTGAAAAAGAAAAGATTGAAAATCAATGAAGTAAAAGCTATGAAGTATATATAAGCTAAGAAATATTTCTAAGTTTCAAATTTAGGAAGATGAAAATGAAGTTCAAAATTATTAACGAGCTCTCCGGATACGAGTAATCCTCATTAAAAAAAAAAGAAAAAGAAAAAGAAAAATGAGGAGAAGCTTGAGGAGATGCCTTATCAAAAATTGGCTTCATTTGAATTAACTCTAAAGGAAAAACTTAGATATTTCCAAACTTATGTTTATGGATTAGAATTTTACCTAATAGTGTTTTCTTGAATTTCTTATCATATGAATATCTTAAGTAGTTATTCTTTTAAATATAGTCATTCCTGAAATGAATAGTAAGCTAGAAATCTTAGACACGATAACTAAATAATTTATTTCTATAAGATTAATTAAATTACATGAATTATTTTTATTTAACTTTATTATGATATTAATTTATCTAATTCATAGTTTATTTGAATTGAAATATCTTACCATAGAAATCATTATTTTTATGTAGTACTAAAAATTACTTGAGGACAAGTAATAAGTAAGTTTGGGGGATTTTGATCATTGAAAAATTTATTAAGAAATTCATACCTATTTTTGATGAAATTGCACTTTAAAGAAAGGTATTTTCTTTATTTTGTTGCGAGAATGGAGAATTTAGGTGATAAAAGCAAAAATTATAAAAAGGAGCGGATTTGGAGCAAAAAGGAAGAAAATAATGCAATTTGTCTTGAGCCGCCGACAGCGAGATCGAGCTCGCCGACAGCGAGGGTACGAGGAAGAAAATTCGAAAAATTTATAATCGTCTCGCCGACAATGAGCCCGAAACCGCCGACAACGAGATAACGACTCGTTCAAAGACTTTCTAGAAGCCTCGCCGACAATGAGGTAGTTCGTCGCCGACGACGAGCTAGTTCAAATGGCACAGATACATTGAACCTGGACACCTTTTGAAGAGATGCTTACACACCTCTTGGACCTTTGCTTACCTCTATATATAGAGGCCGAAAATCAGTCTTGTATGTGTCTTGTGTGTGTCTTTTGTGTGTTTTTGTGTGTTCTAAGTAGTCTTTAGAATCTTAATTAGTGCAATTAGTGAGTCTTTAGTGAGATTAGTGAGTAATTAGTGAGTCGTGCTTTATCTTGGAAGGAAGAGTCGAAAGGAACTACGAGGAGTACGCCGAGGATAAATCAAGATAAGTATTTGTATTTATTGTTTTTAAATTTAAATGAAATCCATGTTTAGTTTAGTTCCCATGCATTCGAGTAGTTTATTTAGTCTTTCTCCTCGTTTATGAAATTAAGTGACTTGATGAAATTAAAATAGAGATACTTTTATATATTAATAAATTGTGATAATTTTTACTTAAAACTTAATTTACTTTTCAAACTGGCCATTTGATTTGTTAAAATGTGTTGATTTACAACTATAGTAAAAATTACATCCGATATTCGGGGAATTCAAAAGCCTTGGAAGGAAGGTGCAAATAAATAGGAAATAATATCCATCGGGCGTAGAATTGAGCATTTTAGTGTGACGGACTAAAATATTCAATTCGGTCCTATTGTTTGAGAGCTGAAGTGTAGATGTTAGCCCTCGGGCGAGGGAACGTGGGAGCTCGAAGTGGCGGTCGGTATCCTCCCGACTTAGCCGCAGATTCGGTGAATCAAACATAGGATTAGTCGATATTCTTTACACTCGGACCAAAGGGTAAAGGATAGGAATGCTCTATTTGTCACAATACCTTAAAATTACCTATTTAAATTCATCGATCACTTAAATTTCTAAACAAGGGAAAGATACTTTTTCGAATAGTTAAGACTTATTTAGCAATTAGTTTAATTTCCTGCACTTTCAATACGTATTAATTTTCTACTTAGTTAAGTTACCTAATTAAAATACTTAGTTTACTTTATTACGCTTAAATTTAGAATTACAAATTTTCGTATACTATTTTAAAATTATTATTATTATTATTTTAAAATTAGTTGTTATTTAATTTTCTCTTTCCTCGTGGGATCGATAACCGAGACTCCACTAGAGCCCTGTATTACTTGATACGATACGTATACTTGCGTAGCAACCACAACATAAATAATTAAAATTCTATACATATAATATAGCGGGGTTAAGTTTTTGGCGTCGTTGCAATTAAATTAAAAATATCATAATATAAAATTGTGGGTCACTATCCATTAGTGCCTAGGTGTCAGACCCTCGTATGAATGATTATAAATTTTGTGAGATAACAATTTAGGCTATTCCGTAGGATCATGCTCGATAAATTCATAGCTCTATAGAGTCATAATACATAGGTGTTATTCAAAACTCTATGCCACACAAAAATATTTGATGTTTCTTAATGGTCGGGAAATCTACCCCACATCACAATGCTACCCTCCAACACTGTTGTACTACATGAATTCTTTAAATGGTGCCTCACTATTTATAGTGTGAATTGATGGTGTTTAGTGGTTATTGACAAAGTCTAAACCCAGTGTCGTGTTGCTGCCCCTTGCGCCACAATGCTCCATCAATAAAATTAATTGTGACCGGTTGTAATGGTTAGAAAATTAATGATTATATTATTTTTTCACATGCGCAAGCCCCAGTATTGCATTGTCATACCCAACACCATAACGCCAAATCCAAATGTCTATATATAAGAGTTGGGTCTAAAATCAAATTTTACACCTTTGTCTTTAGATTCCTTAATTCTTAGAGCTCCAATCTTTCTTCTTTCTCCATTTTCATGTGCACTTTCGTTGTGAAGAAATGGCATCAACTTTAAGAATGAAGGGGAAGTAGGCTTTAGGATTATTTGATACTAACATATTCGTCAGTGCAAAAGCTGAAGGAGGGTACAAAAACTCCCTTTTTCACTTTAAATTTACCAGAGCTCATATTTTTAAATTTGGATGTATCAAGTGAACACACCCTCATGGGCAGAGATTGGGAAATTTTTCTAGCAGAACCAAATGTCGGTATTGCTCTAGTAGCCCATGAGTTCATGGCGAACGCAAATGAAAATATTGACTATAAAGCCTTTGTAAGAGGCATATTAGTTTCGTCGATAGTACATCGATCAATACCATATATGGGTTATCCAACTATGCCATTGATCAATACCTAAATTTCTTGATGGCTAATCAGATTATAATGAAATTTGGTGCTATTTAATAAAGCTTGATTCTGGAGTTTAGTGGAAAGAGCAGGAAAGAAAATAATTAATTTTCTCATCAATTCTCTCAAAACAGAATCCAAAGATTAACATTCTTTCATATATATTAGGATTTTACTTCACTCACAAGTGAGCAATGTAATCAAAGACCGAGTTGTGTTAAACTACGCAATGCAAATGCAACTGACAATTGATGTTGCTTATGTTATCACAATCTCTTTACTTTATATGGCTCAAGGCAGCATGACTGTTGGGAACGGTAGCCAACCTTAATTTATGCTCTATGTATGAATACAGGGAGCTTTGAGATTAATGGGGAGGAAGAAATATTCCCTAAGCACATTATCACAAATAAGCACAACCACTCTCATGAAAGCTCAGAGATTTAGGCTCTAGGTTCACCAGTGGATCCAACCTTCTCTTTCACTTGTTTAAACTCTTAGCAAGTGCAAGGCATTAAGGGAGATGTCTTAGGCATAAGGAAGAGAGTAGACATCTAGAGAAGTCTTCCAGTCAGGAGAACTCTTCCAGTCAATATTTTGATCACCTAGAGTAGTAACATCACCATCAATTTGTGTGGCATGTGTAAATGTTTACTCAACATTTTGGGTCTAGCCAGACGGGCTACCCGGAGCCTACTCCTTATCACTTCTGTTCAACGCTTAGGCCTAGTGAAGCTATAGAGGAGGGAGATGATGGCAATGATGATGAAGAAGACTACGACGATGATAAGTTGGTAGAAATCTAGGTGAGTGTTGTCATATTTTATTTTATATTATTATCCTTTTGTTGTTTTCCTTTACAAGAAATTGAGTTTGGTGGGAGTTTATTTGTTTAATAATTTTATTTCATGTTACACGTAGTGTTGTGAACCTCTACAGTGATTATTATTTCATATTTATGTGATTCCTTTTACCTCATTAAAGTTATCTTTGAGTATACTAATTAAAGGAATTATTAAAAAATTAGAAATTCTTTTTAATTTTACATAGATCTAGAAATACAAATTGATTTACTTAGATCATTAGATCTTTTAAATTTTAAGATCCTAATACATATAAACATAGTTAACCAAAAATCTAATTTAATTAATTAAGTGAAATTCAAATGTCACATCCATCAATACATATAACTTAAAATTTTTTAAGTATCATTTAAATTATAAAACTAAAATACATATTGAGAAAATAGAATCGATTTAATTATAGAAAATTTAGTATCTAATATCATTAACATACTTGCTCAAAAATAGCTATCCTTAAAACAAAAAGTAGAGAAAATGAAAAAAGAAAAAACTTATGGTGCATAAAAGATAAAAAACTATAAACGAAGAGCTTAAGATATGATAAAACTTGAGAACAAGTCTATATATAAAAAATTAGTACCTTTAATTTCTTAAAGTTAAATTATGATATTTAAAGTAGTGAAGTTAAATTGAATAAAATCTAAATTACGCTTAGATTATATGATTGATAAGTAAACATTTTTATACTTATTAATTAAATAATTTTAGTCAATTATAACTTTAAGCACTTATGTCAACTTGAATTGGATGGGTACTAAAATTATGTAAAAAATTATGATATTACCAGTATATATGGATTCATGGGTTTCATAAGGTTTAAATGAACTTTAATTTCTATACTCATTAAGTAATTTATTTAAGAGTAACCTTTAACCTAATTTGCTACTTAATTCCTTAGATTGTAAGACTTGGATCGATAAATCACCAGAAGACCTGTAATGAATGTTTGGGATAATTGCTGATTGAGAAAAACTTAAGAAAAATGACCAAGATCGGTGCTTTTATTTAAATTTAAAAAAAAAAAAACTTTTGCATAATTATGTATTTATGTGTAGGTTTGTTTCTAAGAGCGAAATCATGAAAAATGGGTTAAGTTTATTGAAGCGTCGAAGCACTAGGTACTAGCCATGATTCCAAGGCTAAAGTTCGAAAGTAAATATTTCCCTAAGTGCAAATTTTAGGATATAAAAATACTTTTTAATAGCAAATGTTTTAGGGAGAAATAGAAAAGAATAGAAGGACAATGAAATAGTTGAAATAAACCAATCTAAAAGAGCTATACGTTCTTTCAAGCAGCTATGTAGGTGTCTCGAGGGGAAAAATTTTATGTCCGGACTCCGGACGTAGCTCTACGTGCAGACTCCTGACCCAACCGCAATTACGTAAGTAAAATAGCTTATAAAATTAGGGTCAAACTTGACCTCAAACCTGATTAAGTCGCTAATGTACGATAATTAAAGACTAAAGTTTCTATAAATAAATATAAATCGCACACTAGAGGTACTACGCAAGTATATGTATCATTTAAGGTAATATAGAGTTTTTCTTTTAAAACCC
>JAKZJZ010002503.1:0-15999 GCA_022702705.1 Papilionanthe hookeriana x Papilionanthe teres
TAAATATTTTCCAATATCAGTTGGATTACATCAGGGATCGGCTTTAAGCCCATATCTTACTAGACATTTATAGGAGGATGTACCTTGGTGTATGTTTTTTGTTGATGATATCCTTCTTGTGGATAAGACTAGAGAAAGAGTTCAGGAAAAAACTTGAACTATTGAGGTCGACATTAGAGTCTAAAAGCCTTCTTTTGAGTAGCTCTAAAACTGAAATACATGGAATGTAATTTTAGTAGTAGTAGCACTTGTGAGAGTTGTAACTATGGATGATTAAATCATAAAAAGGTATGAATCTTTTAGATATCTCAGGTCTATTGTTCAAAGTGATAGAGACAAAGATGATGAAGATATTAGTAGAGTTCAAGTTGGTTGAAGTGGCAGAATGCAATATGGTTATTGTGTGATAGAAAACTACCGCCTAGACTGGAAGTAAAAATTTTTAAAAAGGTGGTAAGATCTGCAATGCCTTGTGGCACAAATTTTGCCATTTAAAAGAGAATCATAAAACAAAGTTAAGTGTTGCTGAGATGAGAATGCTTTAGATGAATGAGTGACTTGACACTTATAGACAAAATGCGAAATAAATATATTTTTGATAGGATTAGTGTAGCTGCAATGGCAGACAAGATTAGAGAGAGTCGTCTTAGATGGTTTGGTCATATTAAATGTCGAACATCTGATGATCCTGTGAGGAGATTAGATGTTTTAGATTTGACTTATATTAAGAAAGGTAGAGGTAGACCAAAAAATAATTGGGTATATTGTATAAAAAATGATCTTAATCTATTAGAACTAAATGAAAATATGACACTCAATAGGACGCAATGGAGAAAAAAGATTCATGCAGCCGACTCCCATTTAGTAGGATAAAAGCTTGTAGTTGTTGTGAGCATGAATTCAAGCTGATCTCTCTACATTTGTATTTTCTAAAATAAAAAATATCAAAAATTATTATTATCATTATTGGTTCGAGCTCATTACAATTCAAACACAAGTCGAAATCAAACATATTTTGAACAAAACGCAATCATGCTATTAGAGAACACAAGCAGAATTCAAAGAACTAAAATTTGGAATGAGCCAAACATGAACAAGTCTGGGGCTCGGTCAAGTTCGGCTCATTTACAGCCTTAATTTATTATTGTTTTTTAAAGAATGGTCAGAAGCTATTATACGAGCCCCCAACCACTCTCATGTGTCTAACTATTCCAGGATCACCCTCACTACCGAGAACCGGCCGAGGGGATTTGAACCTCGCGACTCGAGGGAACTTACGACTTTTAAAGATGATGTTCTACCAACGGAGACACAGCTTGGCAGCACAACCTTATATTAGTCTGGGTGTGTGGGTGTGTGGGGGTGTGTTTCAAAATTAATGCTACAGCTATAAGTAATGGAAGTCTATGTCTAGGAAATTCATTTTATTCTCTAGGAATAACTTTTTATTTACAAAAAAAATTTTTCATATATATATATATATATATATATATATATATAACTCATAAAATGGTGGCGGCCAGGGTTCTTGGAGCTCGCTAGGGTTCGATGGACTCCCGGCGGCGCTTGGTCGTGGCCGGAGGTGGTGTCCCGGTGAGGTTCCTTTCCCGGCGGTAAGGCTTTGGTGTTGTTGGTAGGGGTGCTCCCTGCCTTGGTTTTGTCCCTTCCCGGTGGTTTCTCTAAAGTCGGTGGAGTTCGGTTGCCTGCTCGGCTCCCCGAGGCCGTGATGAAGTTTTCTTTTCCTTCTTGAAGAGTGTTGGTTCTATCACTGCTTCTGTTTCTCACTGTTGTCTCTTCCCGAGCAATGTATTTTTGAATTTTTCTCTGTGGTTACTGTTCCATTGAGTGGGTGTTCTGGTCTGATGGCTCACCCAATAGACTTGGACACTAATATCCAGTGGACTAAAGCCACTTATGCTCGGTGTGGTTGGCAGCAGCTTCTTCCGTGGTCACCTCCTCGCATTCTCTAGTTTTTCCCCAATTTCTACATGATGTTGCTGCTTCGGCCGGACCACCCGCCCCTTTGTTCATCCCACCGGTTCTAAGGAGGGCAAACCTCGCTCGTGATCTTTACCGACCAGGGAATTATCTCGGCTTAATGATGAAGTTAAATTCACTCTCATTGAGAAATTTGCTTTGGGTCACCCAAAGATGGAAGTGGTAAGGATTTATTTTGCCTCTTTCCAATTCATTGGTAATCGGCAAATTGGTTTGCTTAATGGCGTGACATATGTTGATACAACTAACTACAGAAAAGGACTATGCAAGGTTATTTGCTAAACAATCCATTAACATAGTTGGTTCTGAAATGAAGATCCTAAAATGGACCCCAGACTTTGATCCTAAGAAGGAGCCACCTGTTGTCCCAATCTGGTTCAAATTCCCTGAGCTTCCTATCAGATTTTACAATCAAAATGCTTTATTTAACATAGCCAAAGCCTTGGGTACTCCACTCAGGTTAGATGCCCCTACTAAGAATAAAGCTAGACCTGCAGCTGCCATGGTGCAGGTTGAAAGAGATGTCACACTCCCCACCATTAAAAGGTTATGGATTGGTTCAGATAATGAAGCATTTTGGTAGGAAGTTATTATGGAGCAGACCCCCTATTATTGTACCCAATGTAGAATGTTTGGTCACACATTAAGCGAGTGCTATAGAGTACACCATCCATCTAAAAGACAGCTCAAACCACCCCCTGGTGAGGCAGAGCCTGAGCCAATGTCTACACCTGTTCTCTCCTCCTTGAACCCAACTTTGATCCCCAATGTTCCCCTCCTTCCCAATCCTCGCTACACCCCTTGTGGCCCCTCCTCTTGTTCCTAATCCCATCTCACCTCCCCCTCCTACCCCCCCCCCCCACACACAGATCGCTACTCCTCCCAACCCCTCCCCCTCGCGCGCCCCCCCCCCCCCCCGACCGCTACTCCACCTAAACTCCACTTAGAAAATCCCAACCCTCCACCCCCTCCCCTAAGTCTACTTTGGTTTCGAGCCTCGTGACCTGTGTGGTTGATGTTGACAAATCTCCACCTAAGACCATACTAGTGGATTCCCCCAAAGGTGCGTTATTAACCAAGTCCCTTCTTCGAAGACCGATATGGAAGATGTCCGGCTTTCCCGTAAGTCTAAAAAGAAAAGGAAAGGACTCATAGAGCTGAAGAATCTGATGGATGACCAACAACTCATGGGTTCTTTTTCTGATAATGTTAGTCAATTCCCTCTTCCCAAGACTAGAGGGAAGGATTAGCTTCTCCTCATGATTAATTTCTTATGTTGGAATGTGAGAGGGGTAGCTCACCCTACCTCTCTACACAGATTAAAGCATTTGGTGAGAACACATCATACCCGGTGTGTAGCAATTCGGAACCTTTGGTTTCAAAACACCATAAAAAATTCTCAATAAATTTCCTCGGCTTCAATTTGTTTCAAATGTGAATAACAAAATTTGGATTTTGATTAGAAAAGAAGTGAACTTCAATGTGATTATTAATGACTCACTGTTTATTCATTTATATTTTTCCATTGAAGATAAATCTGGTTTTGCTACCTTTATTTATGCTAGCAGCTCTTTTCAGCAGCAAAGTCATCTCTGGCGTAACCTTATTAAGTTAGGCAATCAGATTACTTCCCCCGGATTGTGTGTGGCGTTGGGGGGCGGGGGGGGGGGGGGGATTTCAATTGTATCTTGTCCCCTACTGAGAAGAAGGGGGGCAGGCCACCCCTTGCTAACTCTATGAATATATTTGCTGAGACTATTCAAGAAGTCGGTATTTATGATCCGGGTTTTATTGGCTCACCTTTCACCCGGAGGAGGGGCTCTCTGCGGGAAAGGCCGGATGCATTCCTAGCTAATACCGATTCGTTACAAACTTATTTACACACTACAGTGTCCCACTTAGCTATGGCTGGATCTGATCACAGACCCCTCTTGATCACTATATCTAACTCTTCTCCATCTAGGGCCTCTTCTTTCAGATTTCAGAACATGTGGATCCATCATCCTGACTTCAATAATCAAGTATCCAAGGCTTGGCATAGCAGTTCTACTACTGACCCCTGGATCAATCTCTGGAATCTTCAAAAGAAATTGGGCAACCATTTAAAGCAGTGGAACTGGGAATGTTTTGGAAATGTGCTCAATCAGGTGACCTTGGCTGAGAAGAATGCTACACTGAAAGAATCCCTTTATCTACAAGGCCTGATTACTGAGAAAGATCTCCTTCAGGCTAATGAGAATCTACTTATTTCCACCAAGTACTATGATACTTTCCTAAAACAAAAGCCGGTCGGGACTAAGTTTGTCGAGGGAGACAGAAATTCCAAATATTTTCATGCCTGCATAAATTACAGGAGGAAATCTAATATGGTGCTATCTATTAAGAATGGAAGGGGTCTCAAAGTTTACAACTCTGAAGATATTGCTATGGATGCCATACATCATTTTCAGAAAATTTTTACTAAAGGTACGTACGTAACCCCTCAACCTCAATGCGACCTGTTTAATGACTTCGGGGAGCAGAGTTATTGAGTGGGACCTTGCCAAGCTACCTTCGAGGAGGAAATCGGAGGTGCTCTAAATTCCATCGATGGCAATAAGGCCGCTGGACCGTATGGTTACACTCGCTGAATTTTACAAAAATTCTTGGGAAATGGTGGGGTCCGATGTAGTAAGGGTTGTGCAAAGCTTTTTCGATGGCAATGACCCCCGGTATTTTTCTCGCATCTACTATCACCTTGGTACCAAAAAATAAATTCGTGGAAACTTGGGAGGATTTTAGACCCATCAGCCTTACTACAGCTTCCGTCTAAAATCATCGACAAAGTTATAGTGACCAGAGTTGCAACCCCACCTCCCTTATCTCATCGGCTCTAATCAGTCAGCGTTTGTGAAAGGTAGACATATTGGAGACAACATTTTGCTCACTCAAGAACTCTTGTTAGATTTAGACAGAAAATGCAAAGGCAGTAACATCATACTAAAATTAGATTTGAAAAAAGCATATGACACTATTGAATGGGATTTCATTCTTAATGTGCTGAAACTTAGGGGTTTTTCTAACCCCTTTATTTGCCTCATTGAGAGATGGCTTAAGAATAATGCCCACTCTATTCTACTTAATGGGACATCTCATGGCTTCTTTCATGCTACTAGGGGTATAAAACAAGGTGATCCTTTATCCCCTTATATTTTTATCTTGGCTTTTGATTACCTTTCCCGAATCTTAACCAATTGTATCACCATCACCCTCACTTGGCATACAATCACAAATCCAACCTGAATATCTCTCACTTAGCCTATGCTGATGATGTAGTAATTTTCACTAAAGCCACTAAACTTGCTCTGTAAAAGCGATTAACGAGTGTCTACAGGATTTTCGGAATATTTCGAGTATGCAGCTGAACAAAAAGAAATGCCAAATTCTATCGCAGACTCTAATCGTCAAGCCAATATCAAGCAATAGGTAAAAGATTTCACTAGATTCAGCCATGGCTCTCTACCATTTCATTATTTGGGGGTTCAATTATTGAAAGGGAGCATCAAGCAAACCCAATTCAATGAGGTTGTGGATAAAATTACCAACCAAATACACAGCTGCCTTTCTCTTTCTTATCCAATGGTGGTAGGATAACTTTATTAAGGAGCATTCTCACAGCCTTCTCTGCATACTTATTACAGATGTACAACATCAAGAAGGCAACTGAACTCAAAATCAGCAGAATTTTTAATAAATTCCTTTGGGCAGGTCAAAGAAATCAAATACATTGGCGGAATTGGTGGAAATTGTGCAAGCCCACTTTTGCTCGGGGACTTGGATTCAGATCCTTTTAGCAGCTCAGGCAAATAAATTTATGCAAGTTATGGATAAGGTTCAGTGGCACGGGACTCGTTTATGGGCTAAATTCATCAAGGGCAAATACTGTAAGGATACCCATCCCCTCTTTGTAACTAAGAGAGTAGGGGACTCAAGAACCTGGACCAGCCTATTAAAGTGTAGAGAGCAAGCTGAACAACTTTTTATTTGGGAATTGGGGGAAGGATAAATTAACTTCTGGCTTGACTGTTGGGTCCATAATGGAGAGAGATTGCATCCTTCCTCTGGTAATTATAACAAGAAGTTACAGGTTAAAGACCGTCGGGTAGATTCCGAATGGAATGTACAGCCTTCTCCACACCATCCTTATCGATCAACAAACCGAGTGGGTGTTAAAGACCAAGTAGGGCTAATAACTCCAAAGATAGGGTGGTCACCAAACAACATCCTTCCCGAAGCTCTCCTCCTACATTTTCAAGACCACTTCACAGCTTCGGTGAATTGAAATGGGGTAAAGCCATCCGGTGCGATTCTTGTCTCCATCCATGTCCTTCTTCCGTTGGAAAATTTGGCACAACATTGTTCCTACGGATGATCTACCGAAACTAAAAGGCTTAAGGGGGCCATCTAGATGTTCCTTTTGTCGTTAGGAAGAGGAGACTAGTGAATATTTGTTCTTCAACTGTGTTTGGATACAAAAAGTTTGGTCCCAGTTACTCACTCATCTAAACACTAACCTGGTCCTTGTCAACTGGCTCAAGTTTAAGACTTCTTGGGATGATTGGTTCTCTATAGGACTTCACCCCATTCCTTGTTGTGTGGCCTGATTTATTTGATGCATAGAAATGCTGTCAGATTTGAAGGTCACCCTCCCTCAGCCTCCCAGATTACTTCCAATTGTCTTGCTTACCTGCAGAAACTCAGCAAGTACCAGAACTTCCCTAATATCTGCAAAAACTGGAATCCTCCTATTCTGTCTACCTCAACTCCTAAGTCTATCCAGAGTTACTTTGGTTTCTTGGAATACCCCCCCCCCCCACCGGATGGATTAAAATTAACACTGATGGCAGTTTTGCTAATCTTGATGCTGGTTTTGGTGGTGTCCTTAGAGATCATTGTGGGCACTGCATTTTGTTTTTCTCCTTCCCCACCTTAGTTTCACATGCTTTAGAGGCTGAAGTGGTGGTCATTTTTGGGCCATCAAGGCTGCCATGCCTTCTCTTATAAGAAGATTATTATTGAAACTCATTCTTTGCAAGTGTTACAGCTTTCGGACAATCATCCGGTTACTCCTTGGGACCCGCCGGGTTGGGTTCATAATATTCTTGGTCTTACCGATTCCCCGCAGCTTTCCTTTTCTCATATTCCTGTGGAAGGCAATAGACCAACCAATTGGTCGTCGCATTAGGGAGGAACTCGAAAGTATTTTGGTCTCCACCTCTCCCCCTCCTGCTTTAGATTTTTTTGTTGCAAAGTGATGCACTTATCATCCCATATGTAAGAACCATGTAATCAACTCTATATCAATCAATATATCCACCTAGGGGCTGTTTCTTCCCCTAGGTTCTTTTGCAATATATATATATATATATATATATATATATATATATATATATATATATATATGTTTGTATGGTTGTATGTATGTATGTATGTATATACGTATGTGTTTATGTACATGTATATATGTAAGTGATCTTTGTGAGAACTGATTTTTAGAAAATCATTAAAGAGTCATTAGGTCACAATGAAAATGCTTCATGGAAAATAATAAATAATACTAATTTTTAGGGCAACAAATATTGGAGCATGAAAGGACAACATCATAATAAAATGTTGGATTGTGTGTCTTCTTCAATAGGTAAGAGAATTCTTATTAAGTAAGGGATAAACATACCCTTATTAGTTAGGGTTGTACCAGTTTTTATTTATTGGTATGTTTTAAATATTTTATTGCCATGTGCCTATTTATTCATGGCATTTCATAGACACATTGTGACAGTTAGCTTTGTCGTATTACTTGTTTTATTTCAAAATATTCATATAATTATTTTGATCGCTGAAAACTAATGTTCCTTACATAACCATGAATTAAGTTGATAAATTATTGATTGGATTGAGCTCTACTCTCTATTAAAACCCTTTATTGTAACAAAAAATTCATTGTGCTAAGTCAAATTGTGTTAAACTCCTATTACGAACATTTATTGACATATGCTTACTTATTCATGATATTTCAAGACACAATGTGATAGCTAGCTTTGTTGCATCATTTTTTTTTTCACAAGTTTGAAACAACACATATAGATTATTTGATTTAACTGATGATTTTTATATAACTATGAATTAAATTGATAAATAATTGAGTTAAATTGTGTTAACTCCCAACTATGAACCTTTATTCTAATGAAAAATCCATATCATATTATGCTTCCATATATGATGCTAATATTATCAAACTTTTTTGGAAGTTATCCAGCCAGAACAACTGGCCCAAAGAATGATAACACTTTTGAGAAATCATTAAATTTTCATGGAAGGACCAAATCCCACTCCCTAATATTCTTTCCCTTCAAAGCATCCAGAAAGATTTCTCAAATTATGGTTTACCATCCGTCTATACTTAACTTGCCCCATAAAATCCTCTAAAAGTGGTCGGTATATTTCATGTGCCTATCTGACATAATGCTCCAGGGCATACCATGAAAGTGAACTACCTTCTTGCAATATAAATTTACAATATGTGATGTATGCATCATCTTATGGCAAGGAACAAAATGCATCATCTTAAAGAAACGGCCTAGGACCACCATGACATTATCCTTACTCCATTGTTTCCAGGATAAGTCCATCACAAAATCCATACTCACGTCCAACCAAGGTGCCTTCATAATAGGAAGAAGAGTGTATTGATTTGTATTTTATAATTGAGTCGTAACTAAGAGACATACCCTACATTGTCTTATATGTCTCCCACATCTTGTACCAATCCTGGTCAGTAAAAATTTTCTTTTAATAAAGAGAGGACCTTGTCCCTATTAAAATGTCTTGACATCCATCCACTGTGATAATCCTGTAAAATGACCTCCATAGTTGAACCCCAAGGAATACATATAATCTATTCTGGAAGAATAGATACAGTCATATATGTGTTACTGCTAATATGATCTATCCTAATATCGCTCCATTATCTTGAAAATCATCGTTAGATGAATAGAAATCCTTCAACACCACAAAACCTCTTACTTTAGATCGCATAGAAGTGATTAATAAATGATGGCTTAGTATATCTGAAACTTTTTTCTAGCTCCTTACCTTAAGTATGAGCACAAAATAGACTGAACAAAGAAATTCTACCCACGAGACATATGTTTCCTTTAGCTTACTAAAAATATACAAGAACCTCAAAATCTCATGGTCAGTATAGAGCGTAAATTCATTGGTCAACAGATAATGACTCTAATGACTGAGGGGTGTCATTATAACATAAAACTCCTTAACATAAGTAGAACACTTCCTTTAGAAGCATCAATTTTTCACTAAAAAAAACAACAGGGTGCTCCTTGACTCAGCACAACTCCAATTCTCAAATTAGAGTTATCACACTCTACCTCGAGCACTTATTTGAAATTTGTGAATGCTATAATGGGGGATTGAGTCGCATGTCTCTTCAAAGCATCAAAACTAGTCTAAGCATCATCTAACCAAGCAAATTTATTTAACTTGAGAAGCTTCAACAAAGGTACTGCGATTGAGCTAAAATTCTTGATAAATCTTTTATAAAAGAAATCAGACTATGAAACCGGTGTACCAAAGTAAATGACAAGGGTCAAAGCCAAACCATAATACTCTTGATATTTGTTGGGTCCATCTCAATGTAGGCAACTGAAATAATGTATCCTAAAAAGCGTGTCTCTGATATAAGAGACATTTCTTTAAACGACCATATAGTCGCTCGTGTCCGAAGGAACTCAAAAACTTATTACAAATGCTTTAAGTGTTCCTCCTTTGAACTATGTACACCAAGATATCATCAAAATACGCAACCAAAAATTTTTCGATAAAATCTTGAAAAATCTAATTCTTCAACCGCGGGTGATGGGTAGGCCTAAGGGTATGACTGTCCACACATACAATCCATCTCATATATTAAAGACTGCCTTACACACTCTTTAGTTTCATCCCGATCTAGTGATAGTCGCCGTGTACATCGACCTAGGAGAAGACACTAGCCCCATTCAATAAATCACGCAAATCATCCATTCTAGGAATAAGAAACATGTACTTGATTGTGTTCTAGTTCACAGCTTTACTATCTAAATATACATTCGTCAAAATCACTCATTTTCATGCATGATCAAACCGGCATAGCACATAGACTAGTGCTATCACAAACTAGTTCTCCGGCCATCAGATCTGCAACTTGCTTATATAGCTCCTCAAACTCTATTGGTCGCATCCAATAGGTTGATAGGTTGGGGAGCACTGATCCTAAGATAAGGTATATATCATGATGAATCTCGTGTAAGGGTGGCAATGTTGGTGACATAGAGTTAAACTTTGTAAGCGGTGGTCGCATTACTTCGAGTATTGGCTCCTCCATATCAATACCTTCAAGCATCACTAAGGTCGGGCTTATTGGCGCATCTCTCATCACTTGTAGAAATTTTGCACGAGACACAGTAGCTTTGGTTCTAGTTTGAATGTTGAACACTACTGACTCCTTTAATGGCAAAAGCACAATAAGGTTCCCATCTTTATTAAACGTGTAAGTGCTTTTTTTGGCATCATGATTGATATCACATCAAACTTGATCCAATTTGTCTTCAATTGAAAATTCCATCGGGCATCTCTTCACGTATCTCATTTTCCTTCTTTAACCACATTAGCGAATATGATTGAGAATATTTCTATGTGATGAGGCTAAGTTTATCCACCATCTACATGGATACCACATTTTCATAATCGTCTTTATCTATAATGAGACCGCACAACTTCACCTATACAAGTACAACGGGTATGGAAGATTATACCCAAGCCACTACTGATCTCTCTTAGGCTTGATATGGAGAACTCATCAAACCACAAGCATTTCATTATCATTTGCGGGTAACTGGTGCTCCACTCCACTCTTCTTCTCCGGATCTTCACTCTGTCTACTCTACTGCTCCCTAAAAAAAGATCATCCTCCAATTTTAGATAGTTTGATGAAATGTGCCCATATGCATGACATTTGAAACACTTCATTGTTAGAGTGTTTTTGGGGGTACCAGTATGGTTAGTCATCTTTTCCTTCTGTGTTGGCTACTCTTCTCCAGAAATAGGTCTAAGTACTCTAGTCATTAATCTCTTGCAATTGATATGAAAGTTGAATTCTATTTGGAAGTTAGGAATTAACCTGATGATGTGGTGTTCTCTCTTTATTATGTAATCTCTAAAAGAGTTCTACTATATCACATTGCCAATGAAAGATCTCAATCCTCCAAGATATTGGGCTATGGTGTATTCTTCGGGCTCTCCTAGTTCATACATCAACATGAATTTGCCTAGATTCAACGGTGTACTCCCCTAATAAAAAATTTTTTTGTTGCAAGTTACGAAGTATCAAGAACGCGTCCTCGTTTGTAATATATTGGTAGATACTTTTGTTGCATCTCCCATTTGAAGCAATGATTTTTCTTTCCCCACAAGCTAGCATAAGCGCTTTAATTTTTATACCATAGAGCTGAGCTCTTCTTCAACTCGATGACGAGCTTTACACATGTCGAAAGAAATCCTTGTATTCAAAAACTTGTTCCATCGTCGAAGCTACTCAATGAACTCCTTTGAGTCCATGTGACCATCAAAATACGATATTTCTAACTTTACTCTAAAATTCATGCTTCTCGTCTAATATTCCATGCCAAATTACCGAGATATTGGTTTTTCAAAGCACTAAAAAATTTCTAATATAAGAGACTCACTTCCTCACCTTGATCTAACGGATCAACATTGTGGGATTGTCTCCAAAGGCGCCAAGCTTATGCTATAGTTGGAATATATTCCACGGCATATCCTATATAGTAAGTTCCAATACACCTTATCGAAGGATTCTCCTTGGCGACATTGTGTGCTTTTCTCTTCATCAGAGTTTTGGTAGATGTAGGATTGCATATCAAGATTGGCTAAGAGCCTAGATATTGGTGGTAGGAATCTGAGCGAATTTTTAGAAGAAGCTGAAAAGTTAACTTTTAAAAATTTAGGATCAAAGCTAAAAATTGAGGTAGGAATGGTTAGGGGCATGTGGTAGGGATAATTATTTTTTTGTGAATTTTGATTTGAGGCAAGAAAGACAAATCCCTAAAAATTTACGATTTGTCAAGCTCAAATACCAAATGACATAATTCTAAATCTTCTAGATAAAGTGAGAGAAGACAAAAGAGACACAACTTGCATGATGGTTAGCAAGTGGGAGGATGGATGGCGGCTGAAAATCAAGATGAAAGGTAGTTGGATGAGCCGAATGTGGAAAAACAATTTCATACTAAAAGAAGGAAAACAGTTCCTAATATAACAGGGAAAGCAACGAAATTCCTACTTTAAATAGTTCGCAACGGTTTTGAAAGTTTGTCTGAATGAAAACAACAAGCGAACGGCAAAATGGTGAGGTGCAAACAATGAGGGGGATACCATCTGTTCTTGGGTAAGCTACAGACACCTACTTGCAAAAGGAAGAGGTCGAAGAGCAAAAATCAAAGAAAAATCTCTAAAATCCATAAAATCAAGCTAAAAATCCAAACTAGAATGCAACATATATAAGTTTACCCTAAAAAAAAATCTAATTAGAAATTAGATGCATAGGAAAGAAGAAGGGAAAAATAAAGGACACTCGCTACAAATAGAAAATAAATAAAAAAAAGATTTCCCGGGACCCTATACTCTTGCAATCGTGGGATCCATTACATGCAAACCCGAGGAATCATCCTACATCAATTTCAGTAGATTTTAATGGGTGTCATTGGATATAGATCTTTTGATAACCTTATTACTGGACAAATATAGTTAAAATTAAATTTATCCTGAATAAGAATATTTCAAAAATTTTAGCTTGCACCCTCGTATTTGGTTTTCCTGGACATTTTACAACACTAGGAAAGTGGGATGTCACTTCAGCGATTCGTCATTAAAAACAAAAAAAACATAAGAACCTATTCAAGCATTTCTGTTAAACCTTTACGTATCTTAGGGCAATGGTAGAACACCTGGTAGGATGGGATTTATCAATTAAAAAATAATTAGTCTATACTTCTACTCATGCATAGCTATCATGTTCTTTTGTTGACTCAAATAACCCTCATTCAAGATATATGATTTACTATAAGTTTTGGGATTCCAAGCATAAAGCTTACATGCTCTTTTAGGATTCCCAGCACATAAAATTCCCAGGGATATCATCTCAATATCTATGACTTCCTTTGAGACACGCACGTAAGGAAGTATCAAAAATGGTAAGATTAACTTAAAGGGTGCAATTGACTTAGTAAAGTAGACCGGTGAGCTAACTCAGTGCTCGAATCAACAAATAGCTCGTAAATCGAGTTTGATAAGCTAATGATCTTCCCTTGATGCTACTCATTAGCTCATCAGCAAGTTCTATTAAAAAAAATATTAAAATAAAATAAAATATTTAAGATTTCAAGAGTTTATGCGCAAAGTTTTTATATTTGAAAATTATATTCCACTTTCTTATATCAAGTGATTTCTTATTACTTCAATATTTCCTTGATTTTTTGTCATTTTATTACAATAACTATTTGACTCAAAAGTACACTTCTTGTTTCATAATAAGATGCCAACTTGAACTTAAAATTATTTAATTTAATCAAGCAAAAGTTGATAGTGGTTCCAACTCCACTAGACTCATTTACAGCGCTAGATAAAGCCTTAAATTATGTGCTTCAACTTTCTTTACAGGGATGTTCAACAAATATAAAAGAGAGATGTTTCTCTAGCATTTGAAAACGCTTAGATCTCTCTTGGTTCCCACACGTCCTCTCTACTCTAGAAATTTTTGGAAGGTTTGATGGCTTCAAGATACATGCAAGATAAAGAAAGTCATCATTATGTAAAGTAATCTCAGTGGAAGAATTTTGGGATTTTGTTCTTGTTGTTTGTACATGAGTGTACTTGAAAATTAGGAAATGCTTGGAAAGAGCTCTTGATTTGAACAACACAATTATAGGTTGCGTCAGTTGGTGAATTGGAAGTTCTCTCCTCTTCAATGGCTGTAGAGTTGGTTGAAAACAAACCACAAAAAAATAGTTGTGATTGTGATTTTAATATTATAGTTGCTAGTTGAATCTCTAGAAAAGTGATGTTGTAAGAGCCAACTTGTCGTGGAGATCAAATTATTGTTTTCTAGTTGAGGGAATGTCACAATGTTGACATCGTGGTTTAGAAACCTTAGAAGGTTAAATAAAAAATTAAATTAGTTGGCCCTTTGATTGAGATGAATTCATAAAAAACTGTAGTTATTGCTCGTGTAAGAGGTTAGTAATGATTTTTCTTTAAGTTGGTTCCAATTTCTAACAAATTTAGTTGTATGAAATTTTTATTAATTCACATTAAAATTGCAATTTCCAACTTTCAAGAAAGTTGGGAATATTAAACAGATCTTGAGGCATCGAAATTTCTGAGTATTGCCATGTGTTATGCAAAAATAAAAAAAATTCTAGTGGACTCCAAAAATTCCAACCGCCCCTCAGACTTTGTTATTTTTTTATTGTTTTGTGTAGTTGAGAGAGCTTTGACGGTCGAATTTTCATAAGGCATTGTTAATACATTACCTAAAGATTTAACTCTCATTTTGCGAGAACTTTTTGATCTAAGGTTCGAGGTTTCCACGTGCGCAAACCATTATGGTTAATTACTCGTCCCAATAACGAGAGAGCCCTTTCGATTAAAGCTAGTCATTTAACACTCGAATAATCAGCATAAAAATGTAGCAGATATATATTTTAAATTTTAAAATCTACCACTTGAAGTCTAAAGCGTGATAGTGGGGGAAATCATAACCAACTCGATCAATATCACATGGTTCCGTCATCCCAGCTTTTCATGGTCTCTGATTTACTGAGTTAGAGGAGATAGTCGAGCCAACCTAACTGAAAAATCCTTATCGACAATCTTGAATTTTGTCGTCCAAGAGATCCTTATATATATGGGGTGGATGTTTGTCTAAAGGGACAAATATACGTCGACCTCAATAAATGGAAGATTTTATTGCAATCAATTGTACTCTTATGGTTCATAACTCAAATGATAGAAAGTTGTTGGGGAACATACGACATACAGTCGTGGCCGTAATATAATGGTGTGATTTGGCAGCAATCTCTCGGTCAGAGAGCTATGGTCGTAACCATTATTTTGAGGACCATTTAACGACAAAACCACATAAACAAAGACTTAGGCTACGTCTTTATTTTTATGCAATATCTTTCATTGTATGAATGCAGATGATATAACATTACACATTGTGAGCTAAAGTCAATAAAAAGTTTGTCAACCTCAAAAAACTATTGCGAAGGGTGGATGGATTTTTACTTTTAGCTTTTAAGTGGTTAATTTTAACTTGAATGTCGGTTAAAACTTAGATTTATAGTTGGTTTGAAACTAAACCCTCTCGGTTGAGATTTTTAGCCAACACGACCATCATCGGGAATGAATACCTAATACTTTTATATTTAAAGTGCATTTGAGTTTGTTTGTTTTATGTGTTTTAGGATATAAGCGTGTCGACACCTGTCCTTAATACAAAGAGGCTCAAATTAGGTGATTTGTACTTACAATTTTTATCTATATGCATTGGACATTTATTATTAAATTTAGTAGACCCACCAACTTCAATCCTGGAGGTCTACGAGATTTACAACCCTACCCTCGAGATAGGGAAGTCTGGGGGATAGTTTTCATAGTTCAATTATCTTGGATTTAACTTTGAGTATACGAGAGTTCTTTAGTTTTAAAATAAGCTTAATTTTTTTTTAATGAATCTTGCAAGCTTTTCGAAGTGAGTAAAAACTACATTTTATCTAGCACAAGCATTTTCATACCGTTTAATTTTAAATACTTAGTTCATTTCGGTGGAGCGAAGGTGGGGTTTAAATTTCATATATTTGGTAGCTTAAAGAATTTTATAGATTTTGA
>JAKZJZ010002504.1:0-15999 GCA_022702705.1 Papilionanthe hookeriana x Papilionanthe teres
TTGAATTTTAATCACTTAGGAACAAACCCCTATTTTTTTAGGTCTATTTAATGAGATATTAAATTTTAAAGCCCTAGGGTAATTTTAAAATTTAAAAAATGTATTTTCTAGCATTTTCACTAAAATAATTATAATAAATCATAAAAAAATCAGAAAATTACAAAATTTAATTCTCTGATTTCCTTGATATTAGAGAGATTTTTGAAAAATATAAAATTCATTTGTCAACATTTATTTTATTTTTAAATTAATTAACACTCCAAAACTTAAAATAATTATAATAAAAATAATATATTTCAAAAAATCACCAAAATTGGTCCAAATGGTCCTCTGGTCATTAGGAATGTCCCCTAATTTTCTTAAGGATGGAAACTTTCCTTTGGTCATGTTATTAAATTTTCCTTGGAAATCTCTATTTTCTACCAAAAATAATTATATAAATAAATTAAATACATAAAAATCACATTTTCTCCTCTCATGTCTTTATTGACATATGAGTGAAGTCACATAAAAATTTCAAGTTCATTTAAGCTCAATTTAGTGAGTTATGAAATTATTAAGCTTAAAGGGCAAAGTGGTAATTAAAATTTTAACCCTTAATTAAAACTTTAGGTTTAATAAAATTAACAAGTAAAATATTTGATCTTAATCTGATTTGGATGATTGAAATTTAAATAATTAAAGGGTAGAAACCCATTAAACAATTTAAAATAATTGAAATAAACCTTAATTAAATAATTGATTAAATTTGGGAAAAATAATAAAATTGGAACTATTAAAATAGGGATATTGTTAGGAAGAGATTTATTCTTTAATTTAAAAATCCCTAAATTAATCATCTCATTAATATTTAATTCTTAATTAAAATGATAACTCAAATTTAAAATATTAAAGGACTTAATCATTAAACTAAAGTTAAATTATTAAACTCTTTTAAAATTTATATTAAAGTTAAAAAATAAAATTAAATTAAAAATTAAATTAAATTAAATAAATCAAATTGAATTAAATTAAATTAAATCAAATTAAATTAAATTAAAGATTAATTAAGTTAAATTAAATTAAATTAAATTAAATTAAATTAAATAAACAAATTAAATTAAATTAAATGAATAAATTAAATTAAATTAAATTAAATAAATAAATTAAATTAAATTAAATTAGACTAAATTAAATTAAAACAAATTAAATTAAATTAAATTAAATTAAACATATTAAATTAAATTAAATTAAATTAAATTAAATCAAATTAAATTAAAATTAAATCAAATTAAATTAAATTAAAGGAAATTAAATCAAATTAAACTAAATTAATTTAACATCAAATCAAACTAAATTGAATTAAATTAAATTAAATTAAAATTAAAATCAAATTAAATTAAATTAAAGTTAAATTAAATTGAATTAAATAACATCACCTAAAACAGAAAGAAATTAAATATAAAGCAACTTAAACAATATTCCAAATTTAAACCCATTAATCGAAATTAAACTAAATCACAAATCATTCGAACACCAATTTACCCTCGAAAGCTTTAGTTGTCATAACTCCTAAACGTAATATTAAATGAAATGTTACTTCACTTATAGGACATTCAAATATCCTAGTTCACTCGAGTAAGATAACAACAAAACTTAACTAAACCTCGGACGATTAATTCATTTGTGTAATTGAATTCATTCTGGACTTAAAACAATCCTAAAAATATTGAAAAGATGTTTAAGATTTGCCTTAAGCACTTCCTCGATATGATAGGATGTTCATAAGAACAATTGAACTTAATTCTTCTTTGATAAAGAAAATCGTCTTCAAACCAAAACACAAGGAACCTAGACATGATAGGAAATGACTAGCTATAGGATTAGGAACTTGGTAGAAAACCATAACCCTTCCCTTAGCTTTACCTAGGAACTTGCTTAAATACTCTAATTGTGTTTTAAGTGTAGCTTGGGATGACGGGAAGACCCTCCAGGCACGCTTTTATTTTATTGCAATTTACTTTCTTGCAATTTACATTATTGCAATTTATTTAACCGCATTGCACTTACTTTTCTTGCATGATAAACAACTCGTTGCATGAAAACCCACACCTTTAGGATAGTCCCTAAAACCGAAACCAAAACTAAACTAAAAGTCATCGCAAGATAAAATTCACCGCCACAACATTTCAAAATATAAAACAACTCAAAATTTAATCACAAACGGAACACAAAACTACAATTACAACTAAATTAAAACGTCATGTTGGATGATCGGGAATACCTCGGATGATGTAACCTACGTGTTCTAACGGATTTCCACGGTCAAATGAAAGTGTGGAACTCATTTAGTTGAGTTTAGCAAATTCATCCGGACTAAGTGAATCCGATAAAAATAATTATGCCGGAAGGATGGAACCAGTGGGATCTTAACCGGTGTCGTTATAATCAACTTTAAGATTTGTTTTAATTAAAACACAAAAAACACTTAGAAATTAAGATTTTCTCTAAACCAAAACACTTTTCTCATCCCCTAATTTATGACTTCTAAAACTGAACCTCTGCAACAACAAGGAGCTCGGAGCATGGTGGGCAGCACGGCCATCGTCATCAGCAAAACCTGAGTCTACTTCTGCAAAACTTTCTTAGAAATAAATAACAAACCCATAGGACTTCGAGGTAGTTTGCCTAGTGCAACATAAATCCTCAACTCTTCGTTAGGCATTTGCATTGCAAATTAAGCCCTAACCGGTCTTAGGATTCCGAGGTAGTCGTCCGATACGACATAAACCCTCACATCTTCGAAGCTATTTGTATGATTCTATCATATAAATATATGCCCTAATTAATTAAAATTGGCAAGATCAAAACATTAAACAAACATTAGGACTTTTCTAAATCCAAGCCAAACAATAGGATAGTCGAGAAATTGCCGGAGTTCGCTTCAAATCTGTGATTTCTCCTACCTTTCTTCCTTTGAATTCCCAAAATAAAATGTTCCAAATTTGATCCATTCCCTATTGAAATTCCAAAATTCAATCCTTTGAAAACTTAAACTTCGAAATTCTTGAGAGCAGAATTATTGATTATTATCGAGAGTTTTCTTAGGTGACTCCCGTCACTTAAGATGTAATTAACTATAGGGGCTTGCCCTTATAGGGAATTTTAAAGAACCAGTGTAATATAAACCCCGTTTAATGTTTTCATATTAAGCGAGGGAATTTGTCGGCTTATAAAAAATGGTTCGCGGACCAAACAGATGTCACAAATCTTCTAGTTTATTTAATCGAGCCCCACCATTAAGCAGTGTGTATATCCTTAGGGATAGGTACACGGTTTGTGGTGCGGTGTTCGTTTATATAAACTATTTGGGATGTGAGATCAGTTTGATTTCATATCTTAAAATCTTCAAATTTAAAAAAAATTTATTTTTAAAATCAAACACTACTTTTCAAATTATTTATTAAATTCACCGACAACTTCTGTTAGGCGACCCCTTTTCAAAATACAACACAACCTAAAAATATGCCGACAACTTCTGGCGACTCCGCTGGGGATAATTCCTCTCTCCATTTTAATCGAACAATCTCGCTTTCATAAATCGGTAGTGCATCCATGTTCCTAGTGGGTCAAACTACCCTTCTTTCCGTTGGAATGCTATGTTCATTTCTACCTTGAACAAGTATAGCCAACACTCTCTCGGATTTAGGAGCCACTGTTTAGACACCCCTAAACAGAGAGGTTCCGAGATCCTTTTACCTCATTTCTGAGGTGGGGTGGACCCCCAATAGGTGTTAGTTTAGGAGTAATCCTTCGAATCGAGAAGTCTTGCATAAGACTTTCTTTTCCTTTCCAACTCTAAATCGGATTCATTACCTTCTCTACACCTTTAAACATTCCGTTCTAAATAAACAAGTCCTCTAATGAATGACTCTTTTAACAAACAACTCCTTCTTATAAATACATGAACGAGAATGTGTTCGGACTCTTTTCGATTCTTCGTCTTCATCCGATGAGAAGAAGCATAACTTGGGACCGACAATCGAATCTACCCCGCGAAATGGAAGCCCCAAAGCCGATTTTCTCCTTCACCAATGGACTCGACTTCGCTGTTTACAAGGATGAAGCTGCCCGACAATGGGATCATCCTGTTTGGACAAGGATTCAAGAACACAAATGCCAAGATCACCGACGTTTCCTTTTCGCGCCGACAAACAAAGTATCCGAAGCTAAGAAGCCGCCGATCGAGTTCAACCTTAGGTCAACCCGAGAGTTTCCTCCCCGCAAAAGATTCCAACCGAGAGGAATACCGCCGTCCACGAGAGGACCGTTCTTGCTACCCCCACCGGTCTAGTTGTCTCTCGCACCTACCCCGGCTTCGCCAAATTAAAGGGGAAGGAAATCCGGAACTATGGTGAACCCGTTACCGTGGAGGGTACGGACCTTCCCGTGAGACCTTCCGTTTTGAAATCGGATCCAGCTCGAGAATTCCATCACTAACACGGACCCAAAGAAGGAACGAAGTAGGAAGATTGCCGAGAAGGCCGTAGCCGCCGAAGTCGCTTTCTTAGAAGAAATCCCCGAGTACACACCATTACCCGAATACATACCATTGCTCGAAGATACACCCTTTTGGAAGGAAGTAGATTCCATCCCCTTTCCGCCGCGACTCGACGAGGAAAATGTTTGCAGGATTGTTTCCACATTACCTCGACCCGCATACTACAACGACAACAGAAAGAAAAGGGCTAGGATTACACCATTTGCCCGACTACAGATCGTGATTGAGAAGTTAGCAAAGAAAGAGAAATGCCCCGTATCGGAGATTCTAAGAAGAATAGGGCGGGTGCCGACCAAATCCAATCTAGGGCCGCGAGTAGAACCCGCCATCGTTACGTAAAAGCCAAATAAAAGGATGAAGGCTAGTTCGCCCGTCGTCGTTTCGAGATTACAGATTAGGGTGGATACCACCTTCCAAGCATTTGGTCGACGCACCATCTGGTCCTAGACCTTCTGCTGCTAGAAGGATGGTATGGCGTCCCACTACTGGACAACTGAGATTGAAACAACAGCCTGAGAAGGAAAGTCTCGTCAGGAGACTTGAATCTGAAGAAAGTGCTACTGCAATAAAGGGGACTCGCGAGAAGGGAACCCGGCAGCTATCACACGACAACTGTGAAGATGCACAGAAAAGACCGCTAGAGGACGCTATGGAAAAGTTGAGGACTGATATTCGACGACTAGCAAAAGAAAGGGAAGAGAAATTCGGAGACGAGATCGGTTCATCGGAATTCATGGACGATGAGTATGCGAGAAATCAACATGGTCGAAACACGAGCTTCGTCGGCTTCACAAGTGCTCCTGCAGCCGCAGAAAGAGAGGAGCCAGAAGTGATGAGAAGACAACTTCAAGAGAAAGACGATACGATCGCCCAAATGGCGAAGAGGATGGAAGAGATGGCTATAGCCCTAGCCACTCTCCAAAGTCAAGTGCAACCCCAAAGAGAAACACCCCCAGAGGTCATTCACATTGTGGACGGAGGAAAGGAGATTACATCCGTCAACGGGGATGATCGGCTAAAGAAGGATACAACACAAAGTATGATTCCGTAAAAGGATATCAAGAGCTTGGTGGAACAGCGAGGTATGAGAAGCCTTAGCACAATCAAAGAGCGAGACATCCATTCGGACGGGTAGACCTTACCCGGAAGAATTTGACGCTGTCCAATACCCAAAAGGCTTCGTACCACCTCTGTTCAAAACCTTTGATGGAACCGAGAACCCCCGACAACATGTTGCACGCTTTCATGCCAGTTGTTGCAATGCCGGCGGGAGCGATGCATTACTCTTCCGACAGTTCGTCAGCAGCCTGTCAGGGATCGCCTTTGATTGGTATGCAGAATTACCAAATGGTTCGGTGAAGATGTTCTCGGAACTAGAAAACCTCTTCATCAAGCGATTCGCCGGAGCTCAAGCACCACA
Source organism: Papilionanthe hookeriana x Papilionanthe teres (assembly GCA_022702705.1). Lineage (NCBI taxonomy): Eukaryota > Viridiplantae > Streptophyta > Magnoliopsida > Asparagales > Orchidaceae > Papilionanthe > Papilionanthe hookeriana x Papilionanthe teres. Next base: position 5,961 of record JAKZJZ010002504.1, read on the forward strand.
TCACTATAGGTGATTTAGTGGTAGAGAAGCGAAGCCGAACGAAACTTTGGTGGATTACATACTTCGATGGAGGAACTTAAGCATGAAGTGTGAACCACAACTACAAGAACAACATGCGATCGGCATCTTACTTAAAAGCATTCACGGCCCGATAGCACTTCTCCTCAAAGGATTCACTATTAAGACTTTCGAGAAGTTGTTAAGCAAGGCCGGAAGCTTGCAAGAGGAGGCAAAGAAATTAAGTTTCGCCGATAAGACGGACAAGCAAAAGCCTGTGAAGACTTTTGAAAAGAAATCCGGGATCGTTGCAGCGAGTCGACAAAGGCAAGCAACCGATACAAATATCGTCCGAATGGCCACGAGCAACCTCAACGGAATGATCAACAACCCCGACCCAGCTATCGGTCATCTCCACGAGTATGAACAACCGCCTCGTCCGCAACGTACATTAGGGGAGCTTCGAGCGGGGAATATCCATTCAAGAATTAAGCGAGTGCCGAAAATGTTCCATAGTCTGATGAAAACTCCAGATTTCCAGCTGCAGAGCCTAAGAGACCAGAGGAAGTCAACAAGAAAAGTGATCCCAACTTTTGCCCTTATCACCAGATGCTTGGACACAAGATAGAAGATTGCATTACCTTCAAAAGTTGGCTCAATGACAACCTTCAGAAAGAGAATATAACAATCCCAAAGGAGTACATGAAGGAACCCCAGAAAGGAGGTTTTGTCAATGTTGTCTCAAATGATCCCATCATTCCGATAGATCCCTATACGACTGACGATGGATGGACTACCGCTTGGACAAGGTCTTCGAAAAAGATTTTAGACAGCATCCAAACCACTTCGGTGCGAGCTTCAATTCAGAGTTCGAAACCTGTTAAGCCGGTACTATCACTTGCGATAGAAGAACCACCTCAACGAGAGACGATTGAAGAGAAGAAGAAAATCGACGAAGAAGAGAAGACCGAGGCTCCTAAGGCTAGACTAGGGGTCGCTTATCCTAGGATAGTTGTTTCGGATTCGGGGAGAAATCCCTCGAACCTCCGACTCGTATGATTATCTCGCTCACTTCGGTGGGATCATATAATGATAAGGGTGATGGCGTTAGCTACGTTTTGACTGTTTCTAACGATTACGTAACTAGCGACAATCCGGACATCGATTTCGATACCAACGAAAATTCTCAAATCATACACAATCTCGACGATCAAAATGACAAAGAAGACATCCATCAAGGAGGCTACGAGAGTTCAACAAGCAACGAATCTATCTACGAGTTTCGAGGAGCTCCAGTCACAATAGAGTTAGAGCCTTCGGACTCTGAAGCTAATCCGGGAGAGCCCGTCATTCCGATTCGGGAAGAAACACCAGCAAGCTCAACACTAGATTCGAAGAAATTACGAAGTCAACTTAAGAAGTGGAAGAGTTCTACCTCCGAGAATGGGTCCAAAGGACAAAGGAAAGCGGTGGTTGCTCAAGAAGGACCAACCCCAGCAGAAGAAATACCCATTCGAGAAGAAGCCGAGACACATGAAAATAAAGTGGACTACAACGTGCTAGCCCATCTTAGGAAACTTCCAGCCAAACTGAGCATCTACGATGCTCTCATCTTATCAAAGGAGATGAGAGAAGCTCTGATCAAGGCCTTACTTGATCCAGAAATTTGCTTAGCTCAAATGGCCGGAGATTCCTTAGAAGAGGTTTGCTCGTTAAAGGAACAACGAGGTGTTACCTTCACGGACAATGACCTACTACTTGGGACGGCGGATCACAATCGACCGTTGTACATTTCGGTTACAATCGGGAAGTTTACGCTCTCCGTAGTATTGGTGGATCCAGGAGCATCAATCAATATAATGAGTCTTCGAACACTAGCATATTTGGAAATTGATGCTCGTGAGCTCGAAGTAGACAAAATGTTATTAAGAGGATACAACCAGAAGGGAGAAAGAGCCCTCGGATCAATAACGCTACTAATGAAGAGCGGTGACTTAGCAAAGACAACCGCAAAATTTCACATAATTGATTCAGAAACGTCGTTCAACGCTCTACTGGGCCGACCATGGATACATGAAAACAGGATGGTACCATCATCTCTACACCAGTGCATCAAATACTACGATGGAGGGGAACAGTGCATCAAAGGTGACTTACAACCATTCTCCGTACATGAAATTGGAATCCATGAAGACGCAGCTTATTATGCACCACCGAAGAAAACAATCTTCTCGAGAGATACCATAACAAATGAAGCAAAGAAAGTTCGGGACAACGAAGAACCTGATGTTCTAGTCCAACAGTCACTCACCACTCCCTTCCGGCGAGATGGTGAAGGTTTCTCCACAACTCGCATCCGAGGTCGAGGCCGGGGACAAGGCCGTGGTAGAGACGTTAGGACAGTTGGACAGAGGAAACCAGCCATCAATGTTGATTGGGGAGATAGTTCTGAAGAAGAAAAAGAAATCAAGCAAGAAGCAACAACAATAAGTCGGAAGAAGCCGCAATTCAAGATCTCCCTCGAAGATGAAAAGAATGAAGAATACAAATCAATGTACGAGAAGATTAACCACTACGTACATACTATGACCCTAACCCCAATCCATTCTAATAAGATCGAGGGTATGGTGGTCAAAGAGGTACGTAGCGGCGGTGCAAAGCCAATCAAATTCTACCGTGGTGCTTCTTCCTCCAAAACTGAAAATAATGTACAATTTGAAGATGTCACTTCATCAGAATTAATGGAATTACCTTTTGAGTGGTACTCTCCTTGTGTTCAAAGTTTAATTCAACGTGGTTTCTTACCTCGACAATGGACAAAAGGTCAATCACAACATTTTGAAAAATTATGGAATAACTTCGGTCGTCCACCCAATTCAAAGCATGGACTCGGATTTGGCACAGTAGGATCAGTTGACGATACCGAATTTTGCTTGGTTGTCACTTGCGAGTCTAATGAAAACTGCATGGAAACTACAGACGAACTCGAAGATTTACAAATTGGAGACGCTCCACCAGAATTCGAAGAAGAGATTAAATCTACAATAGATGAGCTAACGGAAGTTAACTTAGGTACTAGCGAAGAGCCTAGACCTACCTTTGTTAGCTCCTTACTCAATAAAGAAGACTCCGAAGAAATAATCAAGTTATTAATGGAATTTAAAGATCGTTTTACTTGGAACTACGATGAGATGCCGGGATTAGCTCCGGAGGTCGCAGTCCATAAGCTAGGAGTGGATCCTACTTCGTCCCGTCGGACAAGGTCCCGAGATGAATGCGTCTAGAAATTGAACAACAAGTCATAGCCAAAGTTAAAAAGCTAATAGACGCCAAATTTGTCTGTGAAGAACAATACCCGACTTGGTTAGCCAATGTGGTTCCAGTCAGAAAGAAGAATGGTCAGATCAGAATTTGTGTGGACTTCAGAGATTTAAACAAGGCATGTCCAAAGGATGAATTCCCTCTACCGATCCCAGAACTAATGATCGACATTGCTTCGACACATGAGATATTTTCATTCATGGATGGATCTTCGGGATACAACCGGATAAAAATGGCTCCGAGAAGATGAAAAGCTTACGACATTCGAAAGCCGATCGGAGTATATTGCTACACAGTGATGCCATTTGGACTGAAGAACGAGGAGCAACATACCAGAGAGCGATGACAAGAATTTTTGATGATCTCATCCACAATCAAGTCGAATGCTATGTGGACGATGTGGTCATCAAAAACAAAGTAAAGGAAAACCACCTGTATGATTTGAGAATTGTTTTCGAACAATTAAGGCAATTTAACCTTAAGATGAATCCCTTAAAATGCGCCTTCGGCGTCACCTCCGGGAAATTCTTAGGATTCGTTGTCCGACATCGTTGAATTGAAATTGACTCGGAAAAGATTAAAGCTATCTTAGAAATGCCGCCTCCCAAAACCTTAAAACAACTACGATCTTTTCAAGGGAAGTCGGCATATCTTCGACGCTTTATCTCAAACTTGTCGGGTAGGTGTCGACCTTTCTCGGCACTAGTTAAAAAGGACGCCAAATTTATTTGGGAAGAGAAATGCCGAAGGCCTTCGAGGACATTAAACAATATTTAATGACACCTCCTGTTTTAGCGGCCCCGGTCTCGGGTAGACCGCCGATACTTTACACCGCGGCTTTAGACGACTCTCTCGGAGCCCCGTTAGCCTGTGTCAATGATGAGGGTAAAGAAAATGCTCTTTACTACTTAAGCCGTCGTTTACTTCCGACGGAAATAAGGTATCCCGCAATTGAAAAGCATTGTTTGGCCCCGATCTTCGCCGCTCAAAAGCTCGGGCACTACATGATTTCTCATAAGGTCAACTCGATCTCGAAATTTAATCCATTGCAATACTTGATGACTCGTCCAACACTTTCCGAGCGGACTTGCCAGATGGTCAATGATATTATTGCAATTCGATATAACTTTCGTGCCTCTTCGTGCCGTAAAGGGACAAGTCTTAGCAGACTTTCTCACAACACACCCTTTGCCGGCAGAATCTCCTCTCAATGACGATTTGCCAGATGAACAAATAATGAGCCTAGAAGACCCTGATGATCGACGTTGGGAATTATATTTCGACGGAGCATCTTCAGCACACAAAGACGAAGAATCGCAAGTGATAGTGCCCGGTAAGGCAGGAATCGGGCTAATCTTTATAACACCGGAGCGGGGGATGTTAAGATACTCCTACCACTTGACATAACCGTGTACAAACAATGAAGCAGAATACGAAGCCCTCATAACGGGACTGGAATTAACTATTCAAATGGGGATAACAGACATCAACATCTACGGGATTCGCAATTGATCATTCAACGGATCGCCGGACAGGTATGAATTTTAAAGCCAAGTCTCGAGCAATATTTCCAGTATGCCATACAGTTGTTGGAACAAATTCCAAATGTGACGATCTACAAAATTCCCAGAAAAGAAAATGCTTTAGCAGATGCTTTAGCCCGTCTCGCAAAAGGATTTGCCTGTTTGGAAGATGAATCGATGGAAGTGTCGGTTCACGGACGTCGAGTCCTATCACGACTCGACATAGACACAATACACAAATCGAAAAAGAAAAAGAATCGACTGCAACGATGACGGAAAACACGTAAGATTGGCGACGGCCATTAGTAGACTACCCGCAAACAGGAAAACTACCGGACGATAGGTCGTTGGCCCATCGGATCAAGAAAAGAACTCCGTCGTACGCATTAATAAACAACACGTTATACAGAAGGTCTTTCGATCAAATGTGGCTAAGGTGCCTAAGCGGGTCCGAGGCCCGTAAAATCGTTAAAGAGGTACATTCAGGACTCTGTGGCGCTCACCAGTCGGGTCTGAAGATGAAAATGAAAATTAAAAGACTTGGGTACTACTGGCCTTCGATGATGACCGACTGAATGAAAATCGCCAAGAGCTGTCACCAATGCCAAGTGCACGGAGTGGTTCTACACCAACCTCCAAATGTGCTACATCCGACAATTGCGTCGTGGCCAGTTGAATGTTGGGGCACGTATATAGTGGGTCCGATAGAACCACCATCTTCAAAAGGACATCGCTTCATTCTTGCGGCTACGGATTACTTTTCTAAGTGGGCGAGGCGAGTTCCACTTAGAGAAGTGAAAGCACACCACGTGCTACAGTTTTTTAAGAACCAAGTTGTCTACCGTTTCGGAGTGCCGCGCAAGATTATCTCGGATAATGGGTCAGCATTCAGAAGCACGCAAATCAATAATTTTGTCAGGAGACACGGAATCGACTGGCGATACTCAAAAATTTACTACCCAAGAGCAAACGGCCTCGCTGAGGCTTTTAATAAAACTCTCGTTCAAATCTTAAAGAAAACTTTGGACGATAATAAGAGAAATTGGCACGAGAAGTTGTTAGAAGCCTTATGAGCTTACCGGACAACCTTCAGAACTCCTACTCAAGCTACACCTTACACTCTGGTGTATGGGTCCGAGGCAGAGTTACCTTTAGAGGTTCAGCTTCCTTCACTCAGAATTGCAGTTGCAAATAAGATCACGACAGAAGAGAACGCCAAATTACGACTAGAAGAATTGGAAAGCCTGGAAGGGAAAAGACTTGCAGCGCAACAGAATTTAGAACTATACCAAGCTAAGATGGTTCAAGCCCATGACAAATTGGTCCGCCCAAGAACCTTCAAAGTTGGTGACTTAGTTCTCGTTCTCAAGAGACCTATTCTTGCACACCGCAAGATAGGAGGAAAATTTGAACCCACTTGGGAAGGGCCGTTTATGGTTGAAGCAGTATACTCAGGAGGTTCCTACCAGCTAGTGAATTATCAGGGAGAACGACATATGCTTCCGATCAACGGACGATACTTGAAAAAGTATTACGCTACCTGATGTTTCAAAGGAATGAATTCTTCATCCCTAAGAAACGCGAGCGAAGTAATTACTTATGATTGGGTCCGAACCCAAAAATAATAAAATGTGCTAAGATAAATAAAATCATGATAATAAAGTTTTCCTTGTTTTCTTTTCCAAATTAAGATCTCTTTCCTGATTTTTTCCCACTTCATTCCTGTTAAATTTGAAAATACAAAAAATATAATATAAAGAAAAAAATGTCTTTAATAAACATTTTCTTAATGTTCTTGTTCTTAAGTACGCCCCCGATCCTTTTCCTTGTCTTTTCGCAGGGAAATGTCGAACGGGCGGTTGGTCCCGAACTTTAGAAATGGCGTAAGCCTTGCACTCGATGAAAAGAGGGTGAAAGAAGGAGCGATAATCGAGATTGACTCGGATTTTGCACCAACGAGCCTACGATACGAGGAAAGTGATCGGGTCCCGATCGACCGAGAAGAACCGCCGCGGCGGACAAGTGATGAAAATGGGTGGCCCAAGCCACCAATCCAAAGACGAAGAAAAGAAAGGCAAGCACTCGAAGAAGATAAGAAAATGAAGTCCGTAGTCGCTACGACAGAGGGCGAGCTTGTCGGCGCCACGCCCACAGAGATTCAGGAAGTTCGAAGAGCTACTCTCACAGCAACGCAACAAAGAAATAAGAATCATCGTATCCGTAAGATGTTAACAAAACTAGCTGCGGACCAGCGCGACGAGACAGTTGCTACTGCCAGTACGTACACCTCAAGGACACCGGTCCACCAGGAACCTAAATAAAGGAGGCCAGCTCCTAGGATAACAGAAAGGACCAGGGAAATCTCACAAAGACCAGAAGAAAGAAGGCTACCACGCCACCAGATAGAACCACCAGTAATGCATGACCTTGTTGCAGAAGCAACCCCGGGGGATGTCCCGACAGACATCATCCCCGAGGAGCCGAGGTATGCAGGAGAGCGTGAAGGGATTGAACCGTATATCCCACAATATGTCACCAGGCCTCGCCATCTGCAGATTATTCCGGAATACGAGCTGGAGAGAATGCAGAATGTCGAAAAAAAAAACCTTTGAATACTTCGAGAGAATTCGAGGCAGAAGGATCAATATACTAGAGGGCCTCGAGCTACATACAGACGTATTCTCAAAGTATGAACAACAGCAAATCGTGGATTGCATCCGGGATTTGAAAAGAATGGGCCGAGCGGGCCGCCTAAGGGAAAACACATACTCAGAACCCCGGAGATGGATGCCAGGGAAAGGAAGAATCACAATACAATGTGGATGCTGTTACAACTTTGCAGAAGACAGGAAGGGAAACCCTCCGGGAATACTCCGTCATGGCCAAGTGGATCCGATGCCACTAGTCATCAAGAGAATGGTAAAGAGATTGATAACATGGAGGGTACTGCCAGCAGATTGCATACCCAATAGCTGCATTATTAACATCTACAAGAAGGGTGATTGCATACCCCCACACATAGATCACCACGACTTTGTCAGACCTTTCTGCACAGTCTCTTTCCTGAACAAGTGTAACATCATGTTCGGATCTGACCTCCGGATAGCAGGCCCAGGTGAGTTCCGAGGGCCAGTGAAGATACCATTACCGGTAGGTTCCGTCATGATACTGAAGGGCAACGGAGCAGATATCGCTAAGCATTGCATACCAGGAGTACCGATGAAGCGGATCTCGGCTACTTTCAGAAGGATGGACGACAGGAAGACACCTTACCATTTCCGGCCGGACCCGGAGCTAGAGAGCCTCCGCCTTACGAGCTGCGAGTTACATGGAAAATATCACACCTCCAATGTACATCCATACGGCATCCTTGCCAAGGATGGCTTGGAAGGTGATGTTATTGACCATGTACCCCACTATTCGGACATGGATTTTTGACGGATGCTTCTTTGGATGGATCGACGAAGATCATACATAGTCCGTTTTGAGTCTACATGGATTGTATGAGATATATTCCAGATCGAGTTGTATGATGTATCTTCGACATGATTGGAATGAAAGTGACCATGTCACATTTTTGGCCTTCGGCTCTTTTGTGCAAATTGACTGGGAAACGCCATTAAAGTTAAATGAACTTCGAACAAAGAATAGAAAAGAAACAAAAAGAATAAAAGAAAACTTTCCTTAAAAAAAAAAAAAATCTAAAAATGTCGAACACCAAATCCACATGAACACCAAATAAACAACAAAAAATGGGATAGTTAAGGGACAAACAAAACAAATTTAAAACTCAAATTGAATTCCAGTTTAAATCCACCTTTTCAAATCCTCCAATCCTTCTTCAAATCAAGATCTATTCTAGACCTCCCTTGAAACCCTCTCTCGGGATGATTTCAGAATCGCGAAGAATTTTCAATTTGATCCGAATGGCATGGGTTTGTACCCTTCGCCAAGTAATCAGACTTTGATTGATTCCCATGGGAAAAGAAAAACTTTCATATCTCATTTCGATCTCCCGCTAAATCCAAATCTACACAGTAAATTTCAATTCAAAATTTCCGAGATTGGTACCTAAATTCCAGTTCTCATTCCGAGATCGATACCTAAATTTCGATTCTCATCCAAATTGATACCTAAATTTCAATTCAAAATTTCCGAGACTCGGTACCTAAATTCCAGTTCTCATTCCGAGATCGATACCTAAATTTCGATTCTCATCCGAATTGATACCTAAATTTCAATTCAAAATTTCCGAGACTGGTACCTAAATTCCAGTTCTCACTCCGAGATCGATACCTAAATTTTGATTCTCATTCGAATTGATACCTAAATTTCAATTCAAAAAAAAAAAATTTCCGAGACTGGTACCTAAATTCCAGTTCTCATTCCGAGATCGATACCAAAATTTCGATTCTCATCCGAATTGATACCTAAATTTCAATTCAAAATTTCCGAGACTGGTACTTAAATTCCAGTTCTCATTTCTAGATCGATACCTAAATTTCGATTCTCATCCGAATTTATACCTAAATTTCAATTCAAAATTTCCGAGACTGGTACCTAAATTTCAGTTCTCACTCCGAGATCGATACCTAAATTTCAATTCTCATCCGAATTGATACCTAAATTTCAATTCAAAAAAAAAAAAATTTCCGAGACTGGTACCTAAATTCCAGTTCTCATTCCGAGATCGATACCTAAATTTTGATTCTCATCCGAATTGATACCTAAATTTCAATTCAAAAATTTCCGAGACTGGTACCTAAATTCCAGTTCTCACTCCGAGATCGATACCTAAATTTCAATTCTCATCCGAATTGATACCTAAATTTCAATTCAAAAATTTCCGAGACTGGTACCTAAATTCCAGTTCTCATTCCGAGATCGATACCTAAATTTCGGTTCTCTTCAGAATTGATACCTAAATTTCAATTCAAAATTTCCGAGACTGGTACCTAAATTCCAGTTCTCATTCCGAGATCGATACCTAAATTTCGATTCTCATCCGAATTGATACCTAAATTTCAATTCAAAATTTCCGAGATTGGTACCTAAATTCCAGTTCTCATTCCGAGATCGATACCTAAATTTCGATTCTCATCCGAATTGATACCTAAATTTCAATTCAAAATTTCCGAGACTGGTACCTAAATTCCAGTTCTCACTCCGAGATCGATACCTAAATTTTGATTCTCATC
>JAKZJZ010002505.1:0-15999 GCA_022702705.1 Papilionanthe hookeriana x Papilionanthe teres
ACCTTCCTTGGCAAGAATCCTTGTTGAAAGAGATATTACACTTCAAGATGTTGATGAAATTTGGTCGGGGTCTCCACATAATGGATATTGGCAATCTATTGTAATGGAACATAGACCTTTTTATTGCAATCATTGTAAAATGTTTGGTCATACTAAGGAAGGTTGTTATAGAATTCATCCTAATCTTATGCCATCTAAATATAAGGCTGGAACTGTTGCTGATACACAAAGAGGGCAGAATCTTGATTCTGTCACCCTTAATCTAGATATTGTTAAGGGGACTCCTATTGTGGTTCAGACAACTCCAAATGTGATTCAAGATTTCTCTGCTGCTATTGAACTCGTTGAAACTTTGACTAATGCATCTCGCTAAAAACAATTGTTCTACCTTGAACAACAACAACCTAGGCGATCCGGCTTACGTTGATGGTTCCGATCCTAATATTCCTGCTGAGAATCCTCTTATTGATTGTACACTCAATTCCGGTTCTATCATTACAAATGCTATTGATGTATTAGATAAGGATTTGGATCTAGCTATTCTCGGAAATGCTATTGCTTGCTAATAATCTTTATTACGGTAATGTTGTTCGTTGTTAATGAAGTATCCGGTAATTTAAATTCGAAAGTTCAATTACTCGTTGATGGGATTGAGAATGAAGTTGTTATCGGAGCGGAATTATCTTCTTATCGGGCTAAGGAGGTTTCACCTCGCTATTATTAACTATCCTATATTTCGGAATTCTTCGCGTAACTTGGATTCTAATTCTTCGATCAGTTGAATGTTGTCAATACTGATTTGAAAGAAGATTGGATGGTGCAAAATTCAAAGAAGAAGAAGGAATTAAAGCAATTATCGGTATCTAATATTATCCCCTCTAATACTTGCTACTTTTTCTAGGCTTACTAGAGGAAGTAGATCTACTCATGATTAATTTTTTATGTTGGAATGTTAGGGGAGTGGCCAACCCCGGCTCCCTTAGCGGAATTTTAAGTCTCAACGAGGTTCATAAATTTTGGGTCATTGTTCTTCTTGAACCTTTGGTGAAAAAGAACTTTGATAGATTTTTAAGGAGGTTTTCCGGTTTTTCTTTTGCCTACAATTCTACTAATAAGATCCGGCTTTTTAGTAGGAAGGAGTTGAGAGTTGATATTCTTATTGATAATCCTCAATTCTTACACCTACATTTTGAGCTTGATCGGTTCAAAGGATTTGCTACTTTTGTTTATGCTTCTTCTACTATTGTTGGTAGATCCGAACTTTGGTCTCATTTAAAGGATATTGGTCGGAATATGGTTGAAGGTCTGGATAGTGGGGGTGATTTTAACCGCATTTTGCACCCTAGTGAAAAGAAAGGAGGAAGGAATCCTAATCTTCAAGATATGCTAAATTTTACTAACCAAGTTAGTGCTTGCTAATCTATTTGATATTGGGTTTGAAGGTTCTCCATTCACTTGGAGAAGAGGTTCTCTTTATGAAAGGTTGGATAGAATCTTTACTAATCAACTTTGGATTGATATGTTTAGTCTTTCCAAAGTTAAGCACTTAGCTAGACTTGGTTCGGATCATGCTCCCTTGCTTGTTCAATTCTCTCATTTTATTAATACTAAACATCATGCTTTCGGATACTTAAATGTATGGTCTACTCACCCTACTTGTTATCAAGTTGTTAAGCAAAATTGGATTCTTCCATCTAATTATTCTACTCGCTAATCCTTTATTGAAGTTATGGCAACTCCATAAGTCGATTGCTAAGGCTTTAATTAATTGGAATTGACCGAATTTGGGAACCTTACATATAATATTAAAAAAGCGAGAAAATTTGGTGGCCAAGGTTGAAATTGAAGTGGAAGTCTGGGAGGAAAACCGATAAAGATCTGTTGGATGCTAATGTTTCTTTGCCGATACCGCATTGCTACAGGAAGAGCTCTTTCTTAAACGAGAAGCGAGTAGTTAACCATTTACTTCATGGAGATAGGAATTCAAAATTTTTTCATGCTATTATTAAGCATAGAAGATCCATTAATACAATTCAAAGAATTAAATCTTCTAATAATTGCTGGCTTTCTACTTCTCGGGAAATTGGGGATGATGTCGTTCAATATTTTCAAAACCTTTTCTCTTATCAAGATACCAACTCGATATCTTTTCTATTAATCTCATGCAAGCTGATTTGCGGTTAGCTAGGGAATTAAATCTATCCGAATACCTAATGAGGATGAAATTTTATCTTCCATTAATTCTTTGGACGATAACAAGACAAATTGGTCCGGATGGGTTTACTCCCGATTTCTATAAGAAATTCTGCAGATTATCGGGATGGATATTGTTGAGGCTATTAAGCTTTTCTTTCGGGGCATGGATCTCCCTAAGTATTTTGTATCCTCTTCAATTATTCTCATACCAAAGGATAAAAAGAAGGATTGTTGGCAAGACTTTAGACCTATTAGCATCACTTCAACCTTTTCAAAAATCATCGACAAGCTTCTTGTGGCTAGAATTCAGCCTCTTATGGATACTTTAATCTCCGAAAATCAATCGGCATTTGTTAAAGGAAGAAGTATTAGTGAAAATATATTGTTAGCTCAAGAAATGCTTACCGATATTGATAAGCCTTGTAGGGGTTCTAATCCGATTTTTAAATTGGATCTTTCTAAGGCTTTTGATACTATAAGTTGGTCCTTTATTCTTAAAGTGCTTTATGCTAAAGGATTCGGTTACAGTCGCTCGTGGACTCATTTCAAGGTGGTTAAGCAATAATTATTATAGTGTTCTCATTAATGGTGAGAGTAATGGGTTTTTTCAAGCGGTAGAGGCATTAAACAAGGAGACCCCCTTTCTCCTTATATTTTCATATTGGCTTTTGATTACCTTTCCAAGCTTCTTAATAATGTTCGGATCACTCATCCTTATACCCGGTTTCAACACGGATCCACTCGACTGATTTCCCACCTTGCATTTCGTCGATGATGTCATAGTTTTCCGGAATGGTAGTAAAAACTCCATAAGAAGTTTAATGAAGGTTTTGGGTGATTTTGAAGAGGTCTCCGGTATGACTTTTAACAAGTCCAAGTGTCATTTTTTGTTTAGTTCTAAATTCAATGTTAATACTAAAAAGTGGATAGCAGATTTCACTTGGATTTAGGGAGGCTAAATATCCTCTTAAGTATTTGGGTTTTCCTTTAATCAAAGGTAAACTTAGACATTCCCACTATGATGATGTGGTATCTAAAATTTCTGCTCAAATTCAATGTTGGACAAATTCATTTCTATCAAATGGTAGTAGAATCACTCTTCTCAAGAGTATTTTAACTACTTATCCTCTCTATATTCTTCAAATGATCAAGATGAAGAAAAGCACATAAAAATTACTGTCCATTATATTTAATAAGTTTCTTTGGGAAGGTCATCATAGACAAATGCATTGGACCAATTGGGATAAAGTTTGTAAACCTATCGCTAGTGGTGGGTTGGGTTTTAAGAGTTTTCGACAAATCGACTTTTCCTTTTATTGCGAAGCAATGGATTAACTTTAGAGCCAAGAACTCCTTATGGTCTAAGTTTTTGCATGGGAAGTACTTGTTCTAATATTCATCCTACTCAAGTACAATTGAAGAATGGGGATTCAAATCACCTGGAAGCAATTACTGAAAGTTAGAGAAGCAATTGAACAACTTTTTGTATGGGAGCTTGGGGATGGGCAAATTCATTTTTGGAGGGATAAGTGGATTTTTAATGAGTCTCCGATTGATCTTAATATTCATCATTCCATTCATCATCCCATTCGGAAAGTAGCCGATTGCTTGGACCAATTCGGAATGGGATACTCGCTAAGCTTAGTAGTCGTGTTGATTCCGCAACCCAAAAAAGATTTTGAATATTCCTATTCAATCAGCCAAAAGAGATAAATTGGTTACAAAGATTCCACCTAATCAAAGCTTGTCTAATTTTCTATTTAGAGGTATCCGTTCTACTAATGATTGGGGAAGAAGCTATGGAATAAATTCTTAACACCTTCCATATCTTTTTTACGTTGGAGACTTTTCAGGAAGTTTCTTCCAACAGATGACATTCTAAAACTTAAGGGAATTCGTGGACCTTCGATTTGTCAATTTTGTCATGCCGATGAAGAATCCATTCCTCACATATTTATAAGGTGCCTTGTTGTTCAAGAGGTATGGAAATCTGTTTTGGATAATCTTGGGCTTTCTCCCAAATTTTTTTCATGGCTTAGTATTGAGTTATGTTGGCATGATTGGAAGGATTCTACCGATTATTACATTCCTCTTATTATCTTCCGGTTTATATGGATGGGAAGGAATGATGCTATTTTCAACAACAAGGATTGCTCTATCCAACATATTATCGGGAATTGTTTAATTTATGTTCATAAGGCTAGACAAATAATTAATTCTCAGCAAATTCTCGTTATTAACAAGGTCAAGCTTGTTATTTGGAGATTACCTAAGGCTCCTTGGGTTAAAATCAATTCGATGGGAGTTTTTCTTCAATTGGTGCTTGGAATTGGGGCCATTTGCGGGGATCATATTGGTAATTGTAATTGGTTTCTCTCTGCTCCTGTGATGGCGGATAACGGTCTTGAAACCGAAGTTATTGCCGCTTATTGGGGTCTCAAAGTCGCCTTTATTAATAAGCATAATTATATTCATATGGAGATGGATTCATTGCTTTTAGTAAAGATGTTGTTGAATGAAGTTGCTATTCCATGGCACATTCTTACTTGGGTTAATATGATCTTCAAGTTATCCTCCAGGCTAGTTGTTATATGGAGTCATATTAATAGAGAGGGGAACCAACCTGCAAATTGGTTGGCCAAGAGAGCTTCTTCTAGGAAGGAAACAATTTGCAACTCAAGCTCTTCTTCAGAATTTTTGTCTTCTTCTTTTTCTTTTTTAGAACTCTTTTACATGGGGACTTATTGGCCATTCCTCATGTCGGATGTTTTAAGACCTCCATTATTCAATAAAAATATATATATTTTGCCAAAAAAAAAAAAATATACATATATATATATATATATATTTTTTTTTGGGAAGAGGCTACACTGGCCCCCTACATGTTAATAAAAAAGTATGCAGTTACAAAAGGGTGATCCCCTAGGGAAGAAGATCCCAGTACAACTCCACACCAAAAGGAAAAGAGACTAAGTAAATGAAATAAACTAGAGAGTAGTGGCCATTCCCAAGTGAAAGAAGAGAACGTACTCGAAGAGAAAACCCAAGAGGAGCAAAAAACCAAGTAAACACCAAAAAGACACCAAAATGCTCCTACGAGTAATTATAAACGGCTTTAAGCAGGTGTAGGGAGAGTAACAATTGCGGGGACATCACTCCAAAATTCTGAAGTGAGGGGCTTGGAATGAGTCGACCTTGATGAGATAAAGCAATTGAGGAGGTAGAGTAGAGGAGACCATAATCTCTTGTGAAGATAAAGCTTTTTTAGCAATCCAATTAGCAGGTCTGTTACCTTCTCTGAAAATAAAGTTAAATTGAACAGTAAGCTGAGGCAGCAAAGATCTGATTTGGTAAACCCAAGTGGAATGGTGCCAAGGAGGAAAAAGGTCTTTCTGAAAGTACTCGAACTAGAGTAGAAGAGTCTCCCTCCACAATGATGGAAGACCATTGAAAGAGTGTAGCAATGTGAAGAGCCCAAAAACGAGCAGCCAATTCGGCTTCCAAAGGATCATCGGCAGTAGTGGGCGCCTGGAAGAAAAGCAAACCTTTCCCGATATGATCTCCGAAGATGCCTCCAATGCCGACTAATTGATCCTTGAAAGCACCATCGGTATTGACTTTAATAAAAGGAGGGCTAGGGGCTTTCCAAAAGATCTTAGTAACTTTGTGAAGCATAGGTCTATTTGTAGACAAAGAAGCCTCGAAGAATGTTTGGAAAATTTTTAACGGAGATCAATTTAGAGATAAAAGTAAGGCAGTGGGTAACTACCCCGTTAGCTTTATGAAGCACCCCATCATATTTAACCCCATTTCTATGCATCCAAATGAACCAAGCCACAATACAAGGGATCTCCCCAGCTTTAACTTTCGCGAGAATGCCGGGAATCATTAAAATCATGCCAATCTAACAACGAGCAAGTTAATTTTCAACTTGCTGATCAGACTTGACCAAACCTCTTGGGAGAAGGGGCATTTAAAGAAAAGATGGTTCAGAGTTTCTGAATTAACAGCACAGAGAAGGCATTTAGAAGGGCCTCTCAAACCTTTGAGTTTTAGAATATCATCAGTAGGGAGGAGCCCATGGAAAATTCTCCAAATGAGGAAGGACATAGAGGGGGTAAGATATTTGTTCCATATGCTATTGCCCCAGCCGACTCGATTCCAAGAGTTGATAAGTGGAATAAATGTGCTTGGTAATACTCGCTATTCTTGCCATTTATCCATCCGAGTTTATCGAGTTGATACCTATCGAAGGGGATAAGAGCCACCTGATCAACAACAGAATCAGCCAGTAATTGTTTCAGTTTAGGAATGGACCAATTCATGTTGTCCCAACAACAGGAAATAGGGAATTGGTCTTTGTTAATATTAGGTAGGGGAACCAGAAGTTCCTTTTGACACCAATTATCTTGCCAAAACAGGATGTCACCCTTGCCTAACTCCCAAGTAAATAAGAGATTCAGCTATTTCCTTGTTAATGAGCATATGCTTCCGGATTCTAGAAATACCTGTTTTGATATGAGAGGCTCGAGGGATGAGTGGTTCTACAATATTTCCTTTCAAGAAAAGAGCCCAAAGAGAATTCTGCTCCCCGAAATGGATCCATAGCTTACAGAAATTAACTTGATGTAGGTGTTTCAAGCCTTTAAAACCTAAACCACCAGCTACTTTAGGCAAGGCTACTCTTTGCCAGCTAGCCCAATGAATCTATTTTCTATGACCAGACCATAGAAATCTGTTAAATATTCTTTCAATCCGAATCCCGGAACTTTTCTTTAAGCAAGCCATCTCAGGATATAAGCGAGGAAGAGGTTAATATGCTATTTAGGAGTGTAATTCGCCACCGGATGAGAGGAAGGAGTTGGACCAATTAGAGAGTTGAGTATTCAACTTGGCAATGATCTCCTCAAAATGGGTTTGTTTAGATCCGCCTTTGATAAGAAGAACCCCCAAGTATTTTATGGGAAGGTTGGTTTTGACAAAGCCGATGAATTCGGTGGTCCAATGGATAATGTTAGGGTGGATATGGTTGGGGAAAAGCAATTCACACTTGTTTTTGTTGAAATGAAGGCCGATATCCGTTGAAACTTGTTGAGACGATGCATCACCTTATTGACAGCAGCTTTAGAAGCTCTGGAGAAAATCATTAAATCATCAGCATATAAAAGGTGAGAGATGTTAATATCTGACCTGTGGTGGAATTGGGCATAAGGGTGAGAGGAGACTTGAGTATCCAGCAGCCTTGAGAGATAGTCCATAACAATGATGAAGATAGTGGGAGAGAGTGGATCACCTTGTTTAAGCCCTCTAGTTGCTCTGAAATCACCCCAGCATTTGCCATTAATGAGGATAGAATGGTTATTGTTACGAAGCCATCTCTTAATGAGTAAACGGAAGGTATTGGAAAAGCCTCTAGCATGCAGCACTCGAAGAATAAAGTTCCAATCGATAGTATCATAAGCCTTTTTATGTCTAGTTTGTAAATCAAGTTACCACCCCTACAAGGTCCGTCCAAATCCAACAAAAGTTCTTGAGCAAGGAGGGCATTATCAGCAATAGATCCGCCTTTAACAAAAGCTGATTGGTTAGGGCGATAATATGAGCAAGATGAGGTTGCAATCTGCCAACTAAGATTTTGCTGATAACCTTACTGATAACAGTGGTTAGGCTAATTGGTCTATAGTGGTTCCAGCACTTGGGGGCATTGGTCTTAGGCACAAGCACAATAGTAGATGCATGGAAGTATTGGGGAATGTCCCTACCTGAAAAGAAGCTTTGGATAGCGATGGTGACCTCGGCTTTGCAAGTGTTCCGGTGTTTTTATAGAAGTCGACGATTGTACCCATCAGGACCAGCAGATTTAGAGTCGTCGATAGAGTTAAGTGCCACCCAAATTTCCTCAAGAGAGGGAATATCGGCTAATTGTAGAGACTGGGTATAATTAAACTCTTTAATAAACAGGCTATCATCGATAGGAGATCTGCTGCCAGGTTTAAAAGTCAGAAGTTCCTGGTAATACTTGACAGCATCATTAGCAATAGCAGCTTCCTCATTGAGTAGAAGGCCTTGGTCATTTAAGATGGAATGTATAGCATTACATTTCCTTTTGAATTTTATCCATGCATGAAAGAATTTAGTGTTCCTATCTCCATCTTTGAATTTAGTAGTAGCGACTTTACATCACAGGAATTGGTCCTGCCGATCAATAAGAGTAAGCGGATGTTCTTGAGCGAGTGACCATCCGGCGTATTTAGTATCATCGGTAAGGGCGACAACTTCCAAAGAAGAGAGATCCTTCTCGGCTCGTACAATGTTATGAGTGATGTCACCAATAGTCTCCCAACTCCAAGTGAGAAAGGACGAGCAGCCGGTTTCGGTTGAAGATTCGAAGTCTAATAAAAGGATTGGAGTGGGGACAACCGATCCATCGCTTAGAGATAATAGATTGAAATTGAGGGTTGGAAGACCGGAAGTTCGAGAATCCGAAATGGGGAGAACTCGGTTTGGTTGGGGGAGTAGAAATGGAAATAAGTAATGGTCCGTGATCGGACCCAGCAAAATTTAGATGTGAAATGGTAGTATGAAGAAAAGTATGGTGCCAAGCATCATTTGCCAGGAATCTATCAAGTCTCTCCCAGATTTTACCCCTCCTCCAAGTAAAAGGGTTCCCTTGAAACCCCAAATCAAAAAGATTAGCTCTCTGGATATTATCATTAAACTCAGTGAGTTGGTTGAGATTAGGAGGCCTGCCACCAGATTTTTCTATAGTAGAAGAAATGTTGTTGAAATCCCCACCCACAATCCAGCTAAGAGATTCCCTAGAGCCGATAAGATGGATTTCTTGCCGCAGTTCTCTTCTAGCAGCTTTTAGTGCGACCTGCATAAACAAAAGTTGTAGCAAAAGAAATACCATTAACTCGTACAATGTAAATGAATCAATTGAGGATGGTCCACAATAACTTTGCAATGGAGTTCCCGCCCGCCGAGAACCCAGATTTTATTGGAAGAGTTAGTAAAAATGGAACGACCAACGAACTTGGAAAATAATTTGGATTTGTGTTTGTGAACCAATGGTTCAAGAAGCACAATGCCCCAGAGTTGGTGTTTCTTAAAGAGATACAATAGCCTTTTAAGAGATGAGGGGTGGGCCACACCCCTAATATTCCAACATAAGAAGTTAAACATCTGGGGGTTTATGCTGGGGGAGGGGAGTGAGTCGGGCCGATCCGGATCTAGATCTAGTTCTCGCCACTTCGATATCGGTGGGGTAGTGACACTTACCCCACCTTGGGTCGATTTTGAAGTTCGACTAGCACCTTTTTCTTCTTTTTTGCCTTCCGTTCTCGCCAAACAGACTTGAATATTATTCCGGGATGTAGATATAATATCTATGGAGGGTATAATGACTCGCTCAATGATACCTTGACTGTGTGAGTCTTTTGGAGCTTTAATTGTGAGTTCGAGGGGTAATGTAGAGGTGTCTCCTTGAGCGGGATTTATCGGATCCTCCGGGATAATCTGCTGGGTTCACATCTCTATGCAATCCGGAGACATCAACCGGAGAGTCTAGAGCAAAAGGTTCTGCAAATAAGTTCCCTTGAATAGTATCTTTGGTTTGTTGCACTGAAGGTTGGGGTCTGACTGGCTTTTTGGAAGGGGGTTTTAATCCGTAACAATTTTCCATTAAGTGGCCAAACATTCTACGAGTGTTTACGGAACACTCGGTTTAGTTTCCATTAGGATTTTTGCCGAAACCCTCACCACTCGTCGAGGTGGTAATCCACAATCTGCCTAACTCGGGGAGAGAAACATCTCTCTCAATCAACACTCTAGCACCATGAATGTTCCCCAAATTAGAAGTGGAGGGGTCAACTTTAGGGGAGTCCCTAATGCTCTACTAATCCGAAATAGAGCATTAGTGTGGAACGATTGATAGGTAGATTAGGAAATTTAAACCACATAGGTTTAAGTGGGGGTTCTTTAGGCTGGATCAAAGCCGAGGTACCATTTGATGAGTTTCATCCGGGTGTTAGCTATTTGCATAATCTGCATTCCAATTAATCTTGCATAGTCTTCTTCCCTGGATAATCCGATAAGGAGGTGTCTTCCATCCATCACTCCAAGTTTCCATTGACCCACAAAGGGAATCCGCTCAAAGCAATTCCCGACTAATTCCATCTTAGGGTGGCCATATTGGAATTGACCCACAATGGAGAACTTAATAGCTTCGACAAGAGATTCCATTTCCTTAGAAGTGAAAATAATGGTCGGTCTCGCCCTCCTTAGAGCCAAGAGGTCTAATGAAGGGGCAATCTGATTTCCCAGCTGCTGCATCATGTAAATTTTGGGGGAAAAGCAATTTATCTGCAGCATTAGTAACAGGCAAGCCATTACTTAGTGTACTCGCATAAGAGGTGGATATGTTGATCCCGACCATGACAAGCGATTTTCGGAGCTGAAATAACATCGAGAGGACACAACAAAAGGAGAAGATACTGGGAGGAAAAGGCAGATGACGGCAGAACCCAACCAATGGAACAGTAAAAATCAAAAAACTTTGCCCGGGAAAGATCAGAACCTCTTGAAAGGACCTTACCAACCACCCACCTGCACCCGTGAAGGCAAACTTGAAGACCAAACAGCACCCCCAGCCTTGGAGAAGCAGCCAACTTGCCCAGCCGCCACCCAGGGAAGCCATCACCAGTCAAACCCTAGCAGAGCAAAGGAGCCAGCCGCCATTTTTTCAAGATATATATATATATATATATATATATATTGAAGATGGTGGCTGGGTGTGGTGCTCTGCTAGGGTTTCAGCCATGACTCTGCCGGCGGCTGGCCTTCTGGTGGCGAGAGAGGTGAGTGGAACTTGTGGTTTTCCTGGTTTTGACTCTTGGTTGAGTGTGGTGGCCGTTTTGGGCTTCCTCGTTGGTGGTTCGACTTTCCCGGCTCCTCCTTTTAAATTTTCTACTCGTTTCATTGGTTTTCTTGGCTACCTTTGTCGGTCGTCCCCTCTATTTCTTCGGATTCTGTTCGGTTTTTAGTGTTCCTTCTTGGATCACTTCGTTGTGTTGAGTCCTCGACTTTGCGGCCACTTATTTTTCTCGGGTTGGTGGATCTTGGTTTTCCCGCAATGGCTCACCCCATCGACTTGGAAACTAACATAGCTTGGGCCAAAGCTACTTATGCTCGGTGTGGTGGGTAATGCTCCTTCATTTCCGAGCCCTCAAAGCTTCTCTTTCCCCAAAGACTCCATGATGTCGTTGCTGGTAGGCTATCCCGCCCCTTTATCGGACCCATCGAGGAAAGGGAGGGCTGCCCACTCGTTATTTTTACTTCGAGGAGTTAAATGTATTGGATGAAGAAGTTAAACTTACCCTGGTTGGTAAATTCGGTTTGGGCCACCCCAAGATGGAGCTTGTTAGGAAGTTCTTTGAGTCTCTCAACTTCAAAGGGAGTTGGAAAATTGGACTCTTGGATGGCGGACATTTGTTAATTAACTTCACCGAGTGAAGAGGATTATGCTTTACTCGTTTGCTAAACAATTGGTAAGCATTGCAGGAGTGGATATGAAAATCATTAAGTGGACGAATGACTTTGATCCCAGCGAAAGACCCCCCAATTGTTCCCCTCCGGTTTAAACTCCCCAATCTTCCTTACGGATATTTTAACCAATCCGCTTTATTCCAAATTGGTAGAGCAATTGGGACCCCCTCGAGTGTGATGCTTGCTACAATTAATAAAGCAAAGCCTGAAATGGCCGAATCCAAGTTGAAAGAGATGTCTCCTTGCTCGAAATCAAGAAAATATGGATTGGGTCTCAAGAGGAGGGCCAGTGGCGAGGAGGTGATAATGCAACAAAAACCTTATTTCTCGCACGCACCGTAAGATGTTTGGCCATACCCTTGACGGATGTTACGGAATCCATCCCCCTAACAAAAGAATCCCTCTCTTGTCTCAAGCAAACCTTCCATCTGCCGGTGTTGAGCCGGCACTTCGTGTTCTCGCCGTGAGACATGGTTTCGATCCCAATACTATCCATTTGAATCCCGAAGTGTGCCGCAGGTGAGATCTGCGGGAACTACGAGGTTTCCTTAATGAGGGTATTTCCAACCCCGGGGCTCTTGAGGGGAGTGCTTCCAGTGGCTTTCACCCCGGTCGTGGTTTCGATCTCGACTCCCCCGAAGTTGGACTCTTCTACTAGAGAGTCTACTCCTGTGTTTGAGTCCCCTCCTAAAGAAAATGATAATCGAGTGCGAAGAGAAGAGGTAGAAATTCAAATCATCACACCATCTCAAGATTCTGTGCCTTGGGTAGAAAAGTTACTGCTAATGTTATGGCTAATATGGAAGCCGAGTTAGAAGGGAAATGGCACACACGGATCTCGAGGAAGAAAAAAAGGCATTATACTGAAGCCCAAAAACTTGGCACACCCCTTACTGAGGGGGAACTGGCTGGGACTGTCAAAACCAGATCCAAATCACAACCCCCCTTCCCCCATCCATGATTAATCTACTTTGCTGGAACATTAGGGGTATTGGCAACCCCTCATCTCTAAAAAGAATTCTTCACCTTACTAAAAAATACAAACTTTGGTGTATTGCAATCCTTGAACCCATGGTGTACAAACATTCCAGTAAAATTACCAATAAATTCAATGGCTTCAAACATTTTGCCAATTGCAATAATAAAATTTGGATATTTTATAGAAAGGAAATCACTTGGACCCTCCTCATGGACAATCGAGCAATTCATTCACTCCTCCTTCAACATCAATGGTCAAAGCGGGTTTGCAACTTTTGTTTATGCTGGTTGCGGACCGGATGATAGAACTAACTTATGGGGACATCTACATAGCATTGGTGCCGGTCTCTCTTCCCTTGGCTTGTGGGAGGAGATTTCAACCGCATTTGCTCACCAACCGAAAAGCCGGGAGGTAGATCTCCTAACACTCGCTTCTATGTCAAAGTTTAATGAACAAATTCGGACTGCAGATCTCTTTGATCTTGGCTTCAGAGGACCTCTCCACACTCGGAAAAGAGGTAACACACGGGAAAGATTGGACGGAATTCTAGTTAACGACGGTTGGATTTCCCATTGGCTCCTCACCTTATGTGACACATTTAAGTCTCACGACCTCCGATCACGGACCCCTTCTTATTACTATAACCTCCCCAAAACCTTCTAATTACTCCCCCTTCAGTGTACTCGAACATGTGGTCCTCACAGGCCGATTTCCTTAGCATTGTTCAAAGTAACTCGGGCGAGTGTGTATCATGATTCTCCTCTCACTAGACTAAAACTCCTTCGCATCAAGCTCGGTAAAGCACTTAGATATTGGAGCCGGCATACTTATTGGTGATGTTTTTAAAGCCGTGATCAAGGTCGAAGAAGAAGTTGCTCTCTTAGAAACAAAAGTACAAGCCGGAACCGTAAGTGAAGACCAACTTATCTCTCGCTCAAGCCAACCTCCTCTTAGTTTCGAAAGACAGGAGCTTTATCCGAAACAAAAAGCCGTGATCAATCACCTCATCCTAGGAGATAGGAATACCAAATACTACCAAGCCTACATCGGGTATAGAAGAAAATGCAACAACATTCACGATATCAAGTCCGCAGATGGTACTATGTTAAGTAATCTTGCTTGAAATTGCCTGAGATGCTCGTCCATTATTTTCGAGGAACTTCTTACCCATAAGCAATGATGCCGTAATTCCAATTGATAGCTCTGTCTTCCGGAATGATATCCAAGTACACTAGCAATTTAAATTTGACGGGCATCCCTCCGAGCAGAAATTTGGGAAGCATTAAATTCAGTGGACAGACTCTAAAGCTGCAGTCCCGATGGATACACTCGCTGATTTCTACCGTAAAGCTCGGGATTTTGTTAAAGGTGATGTGGTTAAGGTCGTCCAAAGTTTCTTCCAGGGTCACACCCTCCCTGCCTATTTCGGTGCCTCTAACATTGTTTTGATACCTAAGAATAATAACCCTCGAATTGGAATCGGTATAGGCCGATTAGTCTCACTTCGTGATCGCAAAATCATCGACAAAATCATTGTGGGTAGACTCCAACCCCACCTGGATGGCTTCGATTAGCCCAAACCGATCCGCTTTTATTAAAGGAAGATCCATAAATGACAACATCTTACTAGCACAGGAGCTCCTTCTTGATCCGGATAAATTGAAGAGGGGGGCAATATCATTTACAAATTGGATATTCAAAAGGCCTATGACACAATTAACTCGGGATTTCATTATGGAGGTGCTTATCGCTAGAGGATTTAATTCTCAATTTTGCAATCTTATAAGAAGATGGCTTGAGTCCAATGTACACTCTATCCTTCTTAATGGCCAAGCACGGGGCTCCTTTAAAGCTACTAGAGGGCTCAAACAAGGAGACCCCCTATCTCCCACCATTTTCATCATCTCACTTGGATTACTTCTCTAGAGTACTCGGATAGAGACTTTACGCATCAAAACTACACCGGGTATCATCATAGATCTAACATAGCTATTTCCCATCTTATGTTTGCGAGATGACATCATGATCTATTCCAAGGCCCACAGGAAGGTTGTTAAGAAGCTAAAACGAGTGTACCGGATTCTTTTCAAACTCATTCGGCTCTGATTTTTAATACTCGCTAAGTGCCAAGTGGTCTTCTCTAAACACATCCCTACCCAAACTAAACACCTGGATTATGGAATTTACTCGGCTTTTCTCCCATCGCTCTCCCTATCAAATACTTGGGTGTACTTCTCACCATGGGAAGGGTAAAACAAGTGCACTTTGATGAGATTCTGGATAAGATTCATTCCGGATTGAATTGCTTGGACCAACTCTTTTTTATCAAATGGTGGCGGAATAACCCTCTTAAGAAGTATACTAACATCCTTTCCTTCCTATATTCTACAAGTTACCCCACCGAAAAAGAGCACTCGGATCCAAATTGAAAGAGCTTTTAATCGTTTCCTATGGTACGGACGAGACGAGCAACTCCACTGGACATCCCGGCGAGAGCAACTAAACCCACCGAAGCTGGTGGTTTGGGGTTCAAGGGGCTTGACCAACTTCAGCGATTAATTTTTACAAACTATGGATTCATTTCGGGGCACGAGAATTCCCGTGGGCTAAATTCATGAAAGGGAAATATTGCGAGCACACTCACCCCTCTCTTGTCGCGAGAAAACCGGGGGATTCCAAAATCAGGTCGAATGTTAAGAGTTAGAAATGAAGCCGAAAATTACTTCTTATGGAATTTGGGCAATGGGGAGATTAGCTTCAGGTCGGATAACCGGTGCCCAAAGGACTTGGTTGATTCCCATTTCTCCCCAAGTGGATCATAAATTATTGGTGGCTGATCTTTGGGATGGCTTTAACTCGGTCTCTCCCCCATCTTAAAGCTATCCTTCAAGACCATTCTCGCAAACCAGATTTCCACTATCAAATTTACTAGGGGAGGCTCGACGAGCATAATCTCGGAAAAGCTAAAGTCTCAAAGTTTAACCAAGGCCATCTACAGGAAAACTTTCCAATGCACTCCTGTAACCTGGAGCAATTCTATTTGGAACAAATTTCTGTCCCCCTCCATGTCCTTTCTCTCTTGGAGAGCCTTGCACAGAATTATTCCAACTGATGACATTCTCAAATTAAAAGGGCTGAGAGGGCCTTCCATTTGTGTTCTATGCCATCAACAAGAGGAGACCCTCGATCACCTGTTTTTCAGATGTATTTTTGCCCGGGATGTGTGGAAAGCTCTTTGTCCTCTATCGAGTAAAGGTTGTTGTACCCATTGGGATCTT
>JAKZJZ010002507.1:0-15999 GCA_022702705.1 Papilionanthe hookeriana x Papilionanthe teres
ACATTCTCTCTGGATTTAGGAGCCACTCGTTTAGACACCCCTAAACAGAGAGGTTCCGAGATCCTTTTACCTCATTTCTGAGGTGGGGTGGACCCCCAATAGGTGTTAGTTTAGGAGTGATCCTTCGAGTCGGGAAGTCTTGCTTAAGACTTTCTTTTCCTTTCTAAATCGGTTTCCTTACCTTCTCTACACCTTTGAACGTTCCGTTCTAAATAAACAAACCCTCTAATAAATGATTCTTTTAACAAATAATTCCTTCTTATAAATACATGAACAAAAAATGAGTTCGGACTCTTTTCAATTCCTTTCTTTTCGTCCGAAGAAAAGAAGCATAACTTCGAGACCGACAACCGAATCTACCCCGCGAAATGGAAGCCCCGAAACCGATTTTCTCCTTCACCAACGGATCGGACTTCGCTCGTCTATAAGGATGAACTCGCCCGACAATGGGGTCATCCGATTCGGACGGGGTTTGAAAACACAAACGTCGAGGTCACCGACGTCTCCCTCTTCGCACCGACGAACAAGGTATCTAAAGCCGAGGAACCACCGCTCGAGTTCAACCTTAGGTCGATCCAAGAGTTTCCTCCCCGCAAAGGGTCCCGACTAGGAGGAGTACCGCTGTCCGCGGGAGGACCGTTCTCACTACCCCCACCTGGTCTAGTTGTTCTCGCACCTACCCCGACTTCGCCAAATCAAAGGGGAAAGGAATCCGGAACTATGATAAACTCCGTTACCGTGGAGGGTACGGATCTTCCCGTAAGACCTTCCGTCTTCGAAATCGGGTCCAGCTTCGAAGATTCCTTCGCCGACAAAGACCCAAAGAAGAAATAGAAATAGAAGGATCGCCAGGGAAGCCGTAGCTCGCCGAGATTGCCTTCCGGAGGAAATTCCGCAGTTGCCGAATATACACCGTTACCGAATATACACCACCGCTCGACTACATACCACTTTTGGGAGGAAGCAGGTTCCATCCCCTCTCCGCCGCAGAGGATGAAGAGAATGTTCGAAAGATTGCTCGCCACATTACCACGACCCGCATACTACAACGATAGCCGCAAGAAAAGAACCGAACTACGCCGTTTCGCTCGACCGCAAACTTTGGTAGAAAAGCGCAGCAAGGAAGGAAAACGCGCCGTGTCGGAAATTCTACGAAGGATAGGACGGGTGCCGACCAAATCCCGTCTTGGGCCTCGAGTAGAACCCGCCGTCATGATAGAAAAGCCAAGCAAGAGAATGAAGGCTAGCCCGCCCGTCGTAGTATCGGGATTACAGATTAGGGAGGATACCACCTTCCGACATTTGGCCGATAGACCATCCGGTCATAGACCTTCCGTCGCTTAGAAGGATGGTGTGGCGTCCCACTACGGGGCGATTGAGACCGAAACAAGCAGCCCGAGAAAGAAAGTCTCGCCGAGAGGCTGGAATCGAAGAAAGTGCTACCTGCGATGAAGGGGACTCGTGAAAAAAGGACCCGGCAACCATCGCATGACAACCACAAAGATACACAGAAAGCTCCACTAGAAGATGCCATGGAAAAGTTGAGAACCGACATCCGACGGTTGGCAAAAGAAAGAGAAGAAAAGTTCGGAGATGAGATCGACTCATCGGAATTCATGGACAACGAATATGCAGAAATCAACATGGTTGAGACACGAGCTTCATCATCTTCTCGAGGTGCTCCTGCAGCCGCAGAAGAGAGGAGCCGGAACCGATGAAGAGACAGCCTTCGAGAAAAGGACGACACGATCGCTCAAATGGCGAAGAGGATGGAAGAGATGGCCATAGCTCTAGCCACTCTCCAAAGTCAAGTACAACCACATAGAGAGACACCCCCGTAAGTCATTCACATCGTAGACGGAGGGAAGGAAATTACATCCGTCAATGGGGATGACCAGGCGAAAAAGGATACAACACAAAGTATGATCCCCGAAAAGGATATCAAGAACTTGGTAGAACGAGCAGGTGCGAGAAGCCTCAGCACAATCGAAGAACGGGACATCTATTCGGACGGGTAGACCTTACCCGAAGAATTCGACGCCGTCCAATACCCGAAAGGGCTTCGTACCACCTCCGTTTAAGACCTTCGACGGAACCGGGAACCCCCGACAAGCATGTTGCACACTTTCGTGCCGGTTGTTGCAATGCCGGCGGGAGCGATGCGCTACTCTTCCGACGGCTTGTTAGCGGTCCGTCGTGGATCGCCTTCGACCGGTATGCGAATTACCCAACGGATCCGTAAAGACATTCTCGGAGCTAGAGAGCCTCTTCATTAAGCGATTTGCCGGAGCTCGGCACCACATCACTATAGGTGATTTAGTGGTAGAGAAACAAAGGCCGAATGAAACTCTAGTGGATTACATACTTCGATGGAGAAATTTAAGTATGAAGTGTGAACCACAACCGCAAGAACAACATGCGATCGGCATCTCGCTTAAAAGCATTCACGGCCCGATAAAGCACTTCTCCTCGAGGGATTCACTATTAAGACTTTTGAGAAGTTGTTAAGCAAGGCCGGAAGCTTGCAAGAAGAGGCGAAGCAATTAAGTTTTGCCGACAAGACGGACAAGCGAAGCCGGTGAAGACTTTCGAAAAGAAATGCTGGGGTCGTTGCAGCGAGTTGACAAAGGCAAACAACCGATGCAAATACCACCAGAACGGCCGCAGCAACCACAACAAAATTACCAGCAACCCCGGTCCAGCTATCAGTCGTCTCCGCAGTATGAACAACCGTCTCGTCCGCAACGTACATTGAAGGAGCTTCTGAGCAGGGAATATCCGTTCAAGAATGAAGCAGTACCAAAGATGTTCCGTAGCTTAATGAAAACTCCAGATTTCCAGCTGCCGAGCCCAAAAGACCGGAGGAAGTCAACAAGAAAGGTGATCCCAACTTTTGCCCCTACCATCGGATGCTTGGGCACAAGATGGAAGACTCGCATTACCTTCAAAAGTTGGCTCAACGACAACCTTCGGAAAGGAAATATAACAATCCCGAAGGAGTACATGAAGGAACCCCGTAAAGGAGGTTCCGTCAATGTTATCTCAACCGATCCCGTCATTCCGATAGATCCCTATGCAACTGACGATGGATGGACCACCGCCTGGACGAGATCTTCGAAGAAGATTTTAGACAACATCCGAACCGCTTCGGTGCGAGCTTCAATTCAGAGTTCGAGACCTGTTAAGCCGATACTATCACTTGCGATAGAAGAACCACCTCAACGAGAGACAATCGAAGAGAAGAAGAAAATTGACGAAGAAGAGGGGACCGAGATTCCTAAGGCTAGACTTAGGGGCTGCTTATCCTAGGATAGTTGTTTCCGATTCGGGGGAGAAATCCCTCGAACCTCCGATTTTGTATGATTATCTCGTTCACTTCGGTGGGATCATATAATGATAAGGGTGATGGCGTTGGCTACGTTTTGATCGTTTCTAACGATTACGTAACTAGCGACAATCCGGGCGTCGATTTCGATACCAACAACAATTCTCAAATCATACAAGATCTCGACGATCAAAATGACGAAGAAGGCATCCATCAAGGAGGCTACGAGAGTTCAACAAGCAACGGATCTATCCGCGAGTTTCGAGGAGCTCCGATTACAATAGAGTTAGAGCCTTCGATTTGGAAGATAATCCGGAAGAGCCGACCATTCCGATTCGAGGAGGAGACACCGACAAACTCAATACTAGATTCGAAGAAATTACGAAGTCAACCTAAGAAGTGGAAAAGTCCTACCTCCAAGAATGGGTCCAAAAGACAAAGGAAAGCGGTGGTTGTTCAAGAAGAACCAACCCCGACGGAAGAAATACCCATTCGAGAAGAAGCCGAGACGCAGGAGAACAAAGTGGACTACAACGTGCTAGCCCATCTTAGGAAACTACCGGCCAAGCCGAGCATCTACGATGCTCTCATCTTATCAAAGGAGATGAGAGAAGCTCGATCGAGGCCTTACTTGATCCGGAAATTTGCTTAGCTCAAATGGCCGGAGATTCCTTGGATGAGGTTTGCTCGTTAAAGGAACAGCGAGGTGTCACCTTCACGTACAATGACCTACTACTGGGGACGGCAGATCACAACCGACCGTTGTACATTTCGATTACAATTGGGAAGTTTACGCTCTCCGAGTATTGGTGGATCCAGGAGCATCAATCAATATAATGAGTCTTCGAACACTAGCATACTTGGAAATTGATGCTCGTGAGCTCGAGGCCGACAAAATGTTATTAAGAGGATTCAACCGGAAAGGAGAAAGAGCCCTCGGGTCAATAACGCTACCGATGAAGACCGGTGATTTAGCAAAGACAACCGCAAAATTTCATATAATCGATTCGAAACGTCGTTCAACGCTTTACCTGGGCCGACCATGGATACATGAAAACGAGGATGGTACCATCATCTCTACACCGGTGCATCAAATATTACGATGGAGGGGAACGAGTGCATCAAAGGAGACTTACAACCATTCTCCGTACATGAAATTGGAATCCATGAAGATGCGGCTTATTATGCACCGCCAAAGAAAACAATCTTCTCCGGAGACACCGTAACAAATAAAGCAAAGAAAGTTCGGGACAACGAAGAACCCGAAGTTCTAGTCCAACGATCACTCACCACTCCCTTCCGGCGAGATGGTGAAGGTTTCTCCACAACTCGCATCCGAGGTCGAGGCCGGGGACGAGGCCGTGGTAGAGACACTAGGACAATTGGACGTAAGAAACCAGCCATCAATGTCGATTGGGATGATAGTTCGAAGAAGAAAAAGAAATCAAGCAAGAAGCGACGACAATAAGTCGAAGAAGCCGCAATTCAAGATCTCCTCGAAGATGAAAAGAACGAAGAATACAAATCAATGTACGAGAAGATTAACCACTACGTACATACTATGACCCTAACTCCGATCCATTCTAATAAGATCGAGGGTATGGAGGTCAAAGAGGTACGTAGTGACGGTGCAAAGCCGATCAAATTCTACCGTGGTGCTTCTTCCTCCGTAACCGAAAATAATGTACAATTCGAAGATGTCACTTCATCGAGATTAATGGAATTACCTTTCGAGTGGTACTCTCCCCGTGTTCAAAATTTAATTCAACGTGGTTTCTTACCTCGACAATGGACAAAAGGCCGATCACAACATTTTGAAAAGTTATGGAATAACTCCGGCCGTCCTCCCGATTCAAAGTATGGACTCGGATTCGGCACGAGTAGGGTCGATTGACGATACTGAATTTTGCTTGGTTGTCACTTGCAAGTCCAATGAAAACCGCATGGAAACTACGGATGAACTCGAAGATTTACAAATTGAGACGCTCCACTGAATTCGAAGAAGAAATTAAATCCACAATAGATGAGTTAATGGAAGTTAACTTAGGTACTAGCGAAGAGCCTCAGACCTACCTTTGTTAGCTCCTTACTCAACAAAGAAGACTCGGAGAAATAATCAAATTGTTAATGGAATTTAAAGACTGTTTTGCTTGGAGCTACGATGAAATGCCGGGATTAGCCCCGGAGGTTGCGAGTCCATAAGCTAGGAGTGGATCCTACTGCTCCGGTACGGACAAGGTCCCGAAGAATGCGTCCGGAAATCGAACAACAAGTCATAGCCGAAGTTAAAAAGCTAATAGACGCTAAATTTGTCCGTGAAGAACAATACCCGACTCGGTTAGCCAATGCGGTGCCGGTCGGAAAGAAGAATGGTCGGA
The DNA here is from genome assembly GCA_022702705.1 of Papilionanthe hookeriana x Papilionanthe teres. NCBI lineage: Eukaryota > Viridiplantae > Streptophyta > Magnoliopsida > Asparagales > Orchidaceae > Papilionanthe > Papilionanthe hookeriana x Papilionanthe teres. The sequence continues at coordinate 5,704 of JAKZJZ010002507.1, forward strand.
TCGAATTTGTGTGGACTTCGAGAGATTTAAACAAGGCATGTCCAAAAGATGAATTCCTCTACCGATTCCAGAACCGATGATCGATATTGCTTCGACACATGAAATATTCTCATTCATGGATGGATCTTCAGGATACAACCGGATAAAAATGGCTCCAGAAGATGAAAAGCTTACGGCATTCGTAACGCCGATCGGAGTATTTTGCTACACGGTGATGCCATTTGGATCGAAGAACGCAGGAGCAACCTACCAAAGAGCAATGACAAGAATTTTTGATGATCTCATCCACAATCAAGTCGAGTGCTACGTGGACGATGTCGTCATCAAAAGCAAAGTAAAGGAAAACCACTCGTATGATTTGAGAATTGTTTTCGAACGATTAAGACAATTTAACCTTAAGATGAATCCCTTAAAATGCGCCTTCGGCGTCACCTCCGGAAATTCTTAGGATTCGTTGTCCGACATCGTGGAATTGAAATCGACCCGGAGAAAATTAAAGCCATCTTAGAAATGCCGCCTCCCAAAACCTTAAAACAACTACGATCTTTTCAAGGGAAGCCGGCATATCTTCGACGCTTTATCTCAAACTCCGTCGAGTAGGTGTCGACCTTTCTCGGCACTAGTTAAAAAGGACGCCAAATTTATTTGGGAAGAGAAATGCCGTAAGGCCTTCGAAGACATTAAACAATATTTAATGACACCTCCTGTCTTAGCAGCCCTGGCCTCGGGTAGACCGTCGATACTTTACACCGCGGCTCTAGACGACTCCCTCGGAGCCCCGTTAGCCTGTGTCAATGATGAGGGTAAAGAAAATGCTCTTTACTACTTAAGCCGTCGTTTACTTCCGACGGAGGTAAGGTATCCCGCAATCGAAAAGCATTGTTCGGCCCGATCTTCGCCGCTCAAAAGCTCGTGCATTACATGCTTTCTCATAAGGTCAACCCGATCTCGAAGTTTAATCCATTGCAATACTCGATGACCCGTCCAACACTTTCCGGCAGACTTGCCGGATGGTCAATGATATTATTGCAATTCGATATAACTTTCGTGCCTCTCGCGTGCCGTAAAGGGACAAGTCTTAGCAGACTTCCTCGCGGCACACCCTTTGCCGGCCGAATCTCCTCTCAATGACGATCCGCGGATGAACAAATAATGAGCCTGAAGACCCCGATGATCGACGTTGGGAATTGTATTTCGACGGAGCATCTTCAGCACACAAAGACGAAGAATCGCAAGTGATAGTGTCCTGTAAGGCGGAATCGGGCTAATCTTTATAACACCGGAGCGGGGATGTTAAGATACTCCTACCACTTGACGGAACCGTGTACAAACAACGAGCGGAATACGAAGCCCTCATAACGGGATTGGAATTAACCATTCAAATGGGGATAACGGACATCAACATCTACGGGGATTCACGCGTTAATCATTCAACGGATCGCCGGACAATACAGAATTTTTAAACCAAGACTCGAACAATGACTTCCAAGATGCCATACAAATTGTTGGAATAGATTCCAAATGTGACAATCTACAAAATTCCTAGAAAAGAGAATGCTTTAAGCAGATGCTTTAGCCCGTCTCGCAAAAGAATTTGCCCGTTTGCAAGATGAATCGAGTGGAAGTGTCGGCTCACGGACGTCAGGTCCTATCACAGCTCGACATAGACACGGTACACAAATCAAGAAAAGAAAAAGAATCGATTGCAGAGTAGTGACGGAAAACACAGAAGATCGGCGACAGCCATTGATAGACTACCCGCAAACAGGAAAGCTACCGGACGATAGGTCGCTGGCCATCGGATCAAGAAAAGAACTCGTCCTACGCATTAATAAACAACACATTATACGAAGGTCTTTTGATCAAATGTGGCTAAGGTGCCTAAGCGGGTCCGAGGCCCGTGAAATTGTTAAAGAGGTGCATTCGGGACTCGTGGCGCTCACCGACGGTCCAAAGATGAAAATGAAAATTAAAAGACTAGGGTACTACCGGCCCTCGATGATGACCGATCGCATGAAAATCGCCAAGAGCCGTCACCAATGCCAAGTGCACGGAGTGGTTCTACATCAACCTCCAAATGTGCTACACCCGACAATTGCGTCGCGGCCATTCGAATGTCGGGGCACGGATATAGTGGGTCCGATAGAACCACCATCTTCAAAAGGACATCGTTTCATTCTTGTAGCCTACAGATTACTTTTCCAAGTGGGCGTGCAGTTCCACTTAGAGAAGTGAAAGCACACCACGTGCTACAGCTTTTCAAGAACCAAGTTGTCTACCGTTTCGGAGTGCCGCGCGAGATCATCTCGTATAACGGGTCGCATTCGAAGCACACAAATCAACAATTTTGTCGGGAGACACGGAATCGACCGGCGATACTCGACAATTTACTACCCAAGAGCAAACGGCCTCGCCGAGGCTTTTAATAAAACTCTCGTTCAAATCTTAAAGAAAACCTCGGACGATAATAAGAGAAATTGGCACGAGAAATTGTTAGAAGCCTTATGGGCCTACCGGACAACCTTCGAACTCCTACTCAAGCTACACCTTACGCTCCGGTGTATGGGTCCGAGGCAGTGTTACCTTTAGAGGTTCGGCCTTCCTTCACTCGTAATTGCAATTGCAAACAAGATCACGACGAAGAAAACGCCGGACTACGACTCGAAGAATTAGAAAGCTTGGAAGGGAAAAGACTTGCAGCGCAACGGAATTTAGAACTATACCAAGCTAAGATGGTTCAAGCCCACGACAAGCCGGGTCCGCCCAAGAACCTTCAAAGTTGGTGACTTAGTTCTCGTTCTCAAGAGACCTATTCTCGCACACCGCAAGATAGGAGGAAAATTTGAACCCACTTGGGAAGGACCGTTTGTGGTCGAAGCAGTATACCTCGGGAGGTTCCTACCGGTTAGTGAATCGCCGGGGAGAACGACATATGCTTCCGATCAACGGACGATACTTGAAAAATATTACGCTACCCGATGTTTCGAAGGAATGAATTCTTCATCCCTAAGAAACACGGGTGAAGTAATTACTTGTGATTGAGTCCGAACCCAAAAATAATAAAATGTGCTAAGATAAATAAAATCATGATAATTAAGTTTTCCTTGTTTCCTTTTTCAAATCAAAATCTCTTCCCTCATCTTATCCTACTTCATTCTCGTTAAATTTCAAAATATAAGAATAATGAAAAAATGTATCTTTAATAAACATTTTCTTAATGTTCTTGTTCTTAGTACAGACCCCCGATCCTTTTCCTTGTCTTTTCGCAGGGAAATGTCGAACGGGCGGTTGGTCTTGAACTTTAAGAATGGCGTAAGCCTTGCACTCGATGAAAAGAGGGTGAAAGATGGAGCGATAATCGAGATCGACTCGCATTTCGCACCGGCAGCCTACGATGACGAGGAAAGTGACCGGGTCCCGCTAACCGAGAAGAACTACCCGGCGAGACAGGTGATGAAAGTGGGTGGCCCAAGCCACCAATCCAACAACAAGAAAAGAAAAGCAAACACCGAAGAAGACAAGAAAATGAAGTCCGTAGTCACTACGACGTGAGGGCGGGCTTGTCGACCGCCGCGCCCGCAGAGATGCAAGAAGTTCGGAGGGCTACTCTCACGCGCCACGCAACGAAGAAATAAGAATCGCCGCATCCGTAAAATGTTAACAAAACTAGCCGCGGACCAGCGCGATGAGACACTCGCTAATGCCAGGCACATACATTTCAAGGACACCGGCTCACCGGGAACTCGAAAAAGGAGGCCAGCTCCTAGAATAACGGAAAGAACCGTGGAAATCTCCGTAAGATCGAAGAAAGAAGGCTACCACGCCACCGGATAGAACCACCAAGCAGTGCATGACCTTGTTGCGAAGCAACCCCGGGGATGTCCCGACGTGCATCATCCCCGAGGAGCCGAGGTATGCGAGGGAACGTGAAGGGATTGAACCATATATCCCACAATACGTCACAAGGCCTCGCCATCCGCAGATCATTCCGGAATACGAGCTGGAGAGGATGCGAGAATGTTGAAAAGAAAACTTTCGAATACTTCGAGAGAATTAAAGGAAGAAGAATCAACATACTAGAAGGCCTCGAGCTACACACCGACGTATTCTCGCAGTATGAACAACAGAGAAATCGTGGACTCGTATCCGGGATCCGAAAAGAATGGGCCGAGCGAGCCGCCCGAGGGAAAACACATACTCGAACCCCGGAGATGGATGCCGGGGAAAGGAAGAATCACAATACAATGCGGATGTCGCTACAACTTTGTTGAAGACAGGAAGGGAAACCCACCGGGGATACTTCGTCATGGGCAAGTAGATCCGATGCCATTAGTTATCAAGAGAATGGTGAAAAGATTGATAACATGGAGGGTACTCGCCAGCGGATTGCATACCCAATAGCCGCATTATCAACATCTACAAACAGGGTGACCGCATACCCCCACATATCGATCATCACGACTTCGTCGGACCTTTCGCACGGTCTCTTTCTTGAATGAGTGTAACATCATGTTCGGATCCGACCTCCGGATAGCAGGCCCGGGTGAGTTCCGAGGGCCGAGCAAAGATACCTTTACCGGTGGGTTCCGTCATGATACCGCAAGGTAACGGAGCGGATATCGCAAAGCATCGCATACCGGGGGTGCCGATGGAGCGAATCTCGGTTACTTTCGGGAGGATGGACGACAAAGAAATACCTTACCATTTCCAACCGGATCCGGAGCTGGAGAACCTCCGGCCTTACGAGTCGTGAGTTACATGGGAAATATCACACCTCCAATGTACATCCAGCTCGGCATCCTTGCCAAGGATGGCTTGGAAGGTGATGTTATCGACCATGTACCTCACTATTCGGACATGGATTTTCGACGGATGATTCTTTTGATGGATCAACAAAGATCATACACGATCCGTTTCGAGTCTACATGGATTGTATGAAATATATTCCGGATCGAGTCGTACGACGTATTTTCAACATGATTGGAATGAAAGTGACCATGTCACGTTTTTGGCCTTCACCTCTTTTGTGCAAATTGATTGGGAAACGCCATTAAAGTTAAATGAACTTTGAACAAAGAACGGAAAAGAAAAAAGAGAATAAAAGAAAACTTTCTAAAAAAAAAAATCGAAAAATGACAAACACCAAGTTCACATGAACATTAAATAAACAACAAAATAAAATTTGAACCATTAAAAGATAAACGAAATCAACACAAATCTCAAATTCCATCCTTCCAAATTCCAAATCAAATTTCATCTTTACAAATTCCAAATCAAATCCTCAATCAAATTCCAAATCCAATCTCGGTCAAGTTTCAAACTTCGATCTTCCAAATTTCAAATCAAATCTTAAATCAAATTTCAATCGAGTTCAAACTCATCCTTCCAAATTCAAATTCAATCTTTCCGCATTCTAAATCTCTATCAAATCTCAAATCCGATCTTCTAGATCTCAAATCAAATCTCATTCAAAAAATTCAAATTCAACTCTTTTGGGTCGAGGATTTTACATCCAAGACCGCACTCGCTTTAGGATCCTTTTCCTATCGCACCGAAATACATCAAAATCAAACCTTTTGAGTCAAGGATTTTACATCCAAGACCGCACCGCTTTAGGATCCTTTTCCTATCGCACCGAAATACATCAAAACTCAAAACTCTCGAGGTCGAGGATTTTACATCCAAGACCGCATCGCTTTAGGATCTTTTCCCTATCGCAATGAAATACATCAAAACTCAAAACTCTTGAGGTCGAGGATTTTACATCCAAGACCGCACCGCTTTAGGATTCTCTTCCTATCGCACCGAAATACATCAAAACTCAAAACTCTTGAGGTCGAGGATTTTACATCCAAGACCGCATCGCTTTAGGATCTTTTCCCTATCGCAATGAAATACATCAAAACTCAAAACTCTTGAGGTCGAGGATTTTACATCCAAGACCGCACCGCTTTAGGATTCTCTTCCTATCGCACCGAAATACATCAAAATTCAAAACTTTTGGGTCGAGGATTTTACATCCAAGATCGCATCGCTTTAGGATTCTCTTCCTATCGCACCGAAATACATCAAAATTCAAAACTTTTGGGTCGAGGATTTTACATCCAAGATCGCATCGCTTTAGGATTCTCTTCCTATCGCACTCGAAATACATCAAAATTCAAAACTTTTGGGTCGAGGATTTTACATCCAAGATCGCATCTGCTAGGATTCTCTTCCTATCGTGACCGAAATACATCAAATTCAAACTTTTGGGTCGAGGATTTTACATCCAAGACCGCATCGCTTTAGGATTCTCTTCCTATTGCACTCTGAAATACATCAAATTCAAACTTTTGGGTCGAGGATTTTACATCCAAGACTGCACTCGCTTTAGGATTCTCTTCCTATCGCACCGAAATACATCAAATTCAAACTTTTGGGTCGAGGATTTTACATCCAAGACCGCACCGCTTTAGGATTCTTCCCTATCGCACCGAAATACATCAAATTCAAACTTTTGGGTCGAGGATTTTACATCCAAGACCGCACTCGCTTTAGGATTCTCTTCCTATCGCACTGAAATACATCAAAATTCAAAACTTTTGGGTCGAGGATTTTACATCCAAGACTGCACTCGCTTTAGGATTCTCTTCCTATCGCACCGAAATACATCAAAATTCAAAACTTTTGGGTCGAGGATTTTACATCCAAGACCGCATCGCTTTAGGATTCTCTTCCTATCAGCACTGAAATACATCAAAATTCAAAACTTTTGGGTCGAGGATTTTACATCCAAGACCGCACTCGCTTAGGATTCTCTTCCTATCGCACCGAAATACATCAAATTCAAACTTTTGGGTCGAGGATTTTACATCCAAGACCGCACTCGCTTTAGGATTCTCTTCCTATTGCACCGAAATACATCAAATTCAAACTTTTGGGTCGAGGATTTTACATCCAAGACCGCACCGCTTTAGGATTCTCTTCCTATCGCACCGAAATACATCAAATTCAAACTTTTGGGTCGAGGATTTTACATCCAAGACCGCACCGCTTTGAGATTCTTCCCTATTGCACCGAAATACATCAAATTCAAACTTTTGGGTCGAGGATTTTACATCCAAGACCGCACTGCTTTAGGATTCTTCCCTATTGCACTGAAATACATCAAATTCAAACCTTTTGGGTCGAGGATTTTACATCCAAGACGCACTGCTTTAGGATTCTTCCCTATTGCACTGAAATACATCAAATTCAAACCTTTTGGGTCGAGGATTTACATCCAAGACTGCACTGCTTTAGGATTCTTCCCTATTGCACTGAAATACATCAAATTCAAACTTTTGGGTCGAGGATTTACATCCAAGACTGCATCGCTTTAGGATTCTTCCCTATCAGCACCGAAATACATCAAATTCAAACTTTTGGGTCGAGGATTTTACATCCAAGACCGTACCGCTTTAGGATTCTCTTCCTATTGCACTCGAAATACATCAAAATTCAAAACTTTTGGGTCGAGGATTTTACATCCAAGACCGCACCGCTTTAGGATTCTCTTCCTATCGCACCGAAATACATCAAAAATTCAAAACTTTTGGGTCGAGGATTTTACATCCAAGACCGCACTCGCTTTAGGATTCTCTTCCTATCGCACCGAAATACATCAAAATTCAACTTTTGGGTCAAGGATTTTACATCCAAGACCGCATCGCTTTAGGATCTTTTCCCTATCGCAATGAAATACATCAAATCGAAATCAAACTCTCGAGGTTAAGGATTTCACATCCAACACCACTTTGCTCTGAGATATCTTCTCGTTGCAACGGTTCAATCTAATCAATTCAATTTTCTTTCGAGGTTGGAGATGTTACATCTAAAACCTCAAAATCCTAATTTTCATTTCAAATCAAATCCCTCAAATTAATTTTGACAAAACTTCAATCTAAATTGAAACTCCAAACTAAAATTTAAACTCACACATCAAAACATAAATTGAAGCAAAATAAAATCTAAATCGAAATTCCCTCAGATCATGTGATTTGGGATTTACCTCCTTTTCCTTTCCCCAGCGAGAGTTCAAGAAATCTCCGGTTCCAGAGATATACTTGACACTCCCCAGACAGAAACTCTTCTACTTCGTCCTAAGTTTGTCACTTGGACATCTGTGTTGGTTTTGTTGATCGCTTCGGTCAACACCAATACGCGCGGTGTGCTCCGTCAGCTCACCACACCTATCGGGGGTCCATTTGTTGACCTCATTTTTGATGAGGTCTTCCCTTCTTCTTTTAGTGCTTAGGATCTAGCCTTAGGCTTTTCCTTTCGACTCATCTTAGAGGACTAGAATCGGGACCCGCCTTTTAGAAATTCAAACCACTTCTAAACTCCCCGCAAACTCCACAAACTCGACTATAGACCCCTAATCACCTAGAGGGTTGAAATCAAATATGGAAGTTTAAAGGATGAGTTCCTATAGGACTCTTTGGCCTAGAGGCCCGCCACAGGTGCCTGGTGCCGTGAAGGGGCCGACTTACACACACATTACACTTATACACTACACTTACACACTACATTTCCACACACTTCCTAAAACCACACCCATACCCAACTTGACCTCCCGACTCATGTAGGTGATTCACATGGATGGTCCTTAACCCCTAAGCCCTCGGCCAAGAGGTTAGTGAACAACATAATGAATGCCTCAAATGAGTCCTTTCATGGCTCATATGGGCTTGAAATGGCTTCATGGCTCAACCAAAATGATTTCACCCCACCCAAATTCACCCAATCTTCAATTTCCCAAATTTTCAATTTTTGACCCGGGACCCTACACCTACTAAACCTACCCAAAACCCTTGAAATTACCCAAATTTTTGCAAAATTTTCAAATTACCTAAAATTCTTCAAAATTATTCCCAAACATTTCTCCACATCACTCAAATTGATTATCCATACCCAAAAATACCAAAAATTCCAAGAAAACCTCCCAATACCCTCCAAATAACCCAAAATACCCTTCTTGGCCTAAAAATCCAAAAATTCAAAAAATTCCCAGAAAATTCCAGAAAATCCCAAATATTCCCAATTTCATTTTGTCCAACTACACCATGGGCCAATTTTGTCAATTTACCCTACTTTTGTCAAAACCCCCAATTCGACCCATTTTAATCCAAGTGTGAACCCAATGTCAAACCAAACCTATCCAATTGACCCCAATTTTGGTCCAATTCAATTCTAAACTTCAATTCAACATTCCTAATACTAATTTAGACCAAATCCAAGTCCAATTTGATTGACATTTGGATCCAATTCCACTTTTGACCTTAAGGCCCATTTTTTGACCTAAACCCAAATCTAACCCAAATAGGCCCAAACCTCAAAATTAAAACCCAACCAAAGCCAAAACCTCTTTGAAACACTCCCATAAACATTTCTTAATATTTATTTTACATCAATTTCAACCCTAGCCCAACATTGGCCCAAGTTAGCCCAATTCGACCTACATCGGCCCATTCACCAAAAGAATTCAAATCCAACCCAATTCAAGTCCAAACTAGCCCAAATTTGCTTCAAGTCACTCATGACACATCCATGAGCTAAACCCAATAATTATTTGGCCCAACCTCTTTACAAAATTTCATCCCAAAATCCATTTTAAAATTCAAGAGCCCACTTTCCTAATCCATCTTAAAAGCCCATCTAAAACCCTTTCAAAAAAGCCCAAAATTCTTCCAAGGCCCATATGACATTTCCCCTCATCATACTTTCAATTAAAATCATCCCTAAGTCCTAAATTCATCATCAAATAATTCCAAATCAAGCCTCATGCCAAATCACCCCTAAATACCAAAATTTTCCTTAAATCCATTTCCATGAAATCGACTTTACTTTTCCCAAGCCAAATGGAGCCATGGAGCCATGCATAAGCCATATGCAAGCCATGAGAGCCTCTTTACATGTCACCATGCCATTTTGGGCAAAAGGAGGAGGCTCTTTCCTTAATTCCTAAAGGTGATTAACCACTTCCATGTTTCCACTAAACCATGCTTAAGCCTAATCGTGCTTGGATGGTGACTTGACCCTACCGATTATGCTCGAGCCAAATCACTTTTCCCTCAGCCAAAACCAGGCCTCGGGTGGTGCACCTAGCCCAAATGGGTGGGTTGACCCATTTAGGTTCAAATCTAGCCATGCCCCATTCCACTTTGGATCAAAGCCTTTACACATGTCCATGGCTAATCGATCGCACAAACCTCCACCACGACCCACCCGACCTCGAGGGTGACCCATGCTCGGCCGGCCGGCCACCGGGCCGCC
>JAKZJZ010002508.1:0-15999 GCA_022702705.1 Papilionanthe hookeriana x Papilionanthe teres
ATGAAAAGCTTACAAAGATTCGTAACGCCGATCGGAGTATTTTGCTACACGGTGATGCCATTCGGATCGAAGAACGCAGGAGCAACTTACCAAAGAGCAATGACAAGAATTTTTGATGATCTCATCCACAATCAAGTCGAATGCTACGTGGACGATGTCGTCATCAAAAGCAAAGTAAAGGAAAACCACTCGTATGATTTGAGAATTGTTTTCGAACGATTAAGACAATTTAACCTTAAAATGAATCCCTTAAAATGCGCCTTCGGCGTCACCTCCGGGAAATTCTTAGGATTCGTTGTCCGACATCGTGGAATTGAAATCGATCCGGAGAAGATTAAAGCTATCTTAGAAATGCCGCCTCCCAAAACCTTAAAACAACTACGATCTTTTCAAGGAAGCCGGCATATCTTCGACGCTTTATCTCAAACCCGTCGGTAGGTGTCAGCCTTTCTCGGCACTAGTTAAAAAGGACGCCAAATTTATTTGGGAAGAGAAATGCCGGAAGGCCTTCGAAGACATTAAACAATATTTAATGACACCTCCTGTCTTAGCAGCCCTAGGCCTCGTGTAGACCGTCGATACTTTACACCGCGGCTCTAGACGACTCCTCGGAGCCCCGTTAGCCCGTGTCAATGATGAGGGTAAAGAAAATGCTCTTTACTACTTAAGCCGTCGTTTACTTCCGACGGAAGTAAGGTATCCCGCAATTGAAAAGCATTGTTTGGCCCGATCTTCGCCGCTCAAAAGCTCGAGCACTACATGCTTTCTCATAAGGTCAACTTGATTTCGAAGTTTAATCCATTGCAATACTTGATGACTCGTCCAATACTTTCCGGCGGACTTGCCGGATGGTCAATGATATTATTGCAATTCGATATAACTTTCGTGCCTCCGCGTGCCGTAAAGGGACAAGTCTTAGCGGACTTCCTCGCAAAGACACCCTTCGCCGGCCGAATCTCCTCTCAATGACGATCCGCGGATGAACAAATAATGAACCTAGAAGACCTCGACGATCGACGTTGGGAATTATATTTCGACGGAGCATCTTCAAGCACACAAAGACGAAGAATCGCAAGTGATAGTGCCCGGTAAGGCAGGAATCGGGCTAATCTTTATAACACCGGAGCGGGGGATGTTAAGATACTCCTACCACTTGACGGAACCGTGTACAAACAACGAAGCGAATACGAGGCCCTCATAACGGGACCGGAATTAACCATTCAAATGGGGATAACAGACATCAACATCTACGGGGATTCACAGTTAATCATTCAACGGATCGCCGGACAATACAGAATTTTTAAACCAAGACTCGAACAATACTTCCAAGTATGCCATACATATTGTTGGAACAGATTCCGAATGTGACAATCTACAAAATTCCTAGAAAAGGGAATGCTTTAGCAGATGCTTTAGCCCGTCTCGCAAAAGAATTTGCCCGTTTGCAAGATGAATCAGTGGAAGTGTCGCTCACTGGACGTCGAGTCCTATCACAAACTTGACATAGACATGATACACAAATCGAAAAAGAAAAAGAATCAGTTGCAAAGCAGAATGAAAAACACGGAAGATTAGCGACGTACCATTGATAGACTACCCGCAAACAGAAAGCTACCGGACGATAGGTCGCTAGCCCATCGGATCAAGAAAAGAACTCCGTCCTACGCATTAATAAACAACACATTATACGGAAGGTCTTTTGATCAAATGTGGCTAAGGTGCCTAAGCGGGTCCGAGGCCCGTGAAATTGTTAAAGAGGTGCATTCGAGACTCGTGGCGCTCACCAGTCGGGTCCAAAAATGAAGATGAAAATTAAAAGACTAGGGTACTACCGGCCCTCGATGATGACCGACCGCATGAAAATCGCCAAGAGCCGTCACCAATGCCAAGTGCACGGAGTGGATTCTACACCAACCTCCAAATGTGCTACACCCGACAATTGCGTCGTGGCCATTCGAATGTCGGGGCACGTATATAGTGGGTCCGATAGAACCACCATCTTCGAAAGGACATCGTTTCATTCTTGCGGCTACAGATTACTTTTCCAAGTGGGCGAACGGCTCCACTTAGAGAAGTAAAAGCACACCACGTGCTACGCTTTTCAAGAACCAAGTTGTCTACCGTTTCGGAGTGCCGCGCGAGATCATCTCGGATAATGGGTCGCATTCGAAGCACACAAATCAACAATTTTGTCGGAAGACACGGAATCGACCGGCGATACTCGACAATTTACTACCCAAGAGCAAACGGTCTTCGTCGAGGCTTTTAATAAAACTCTCGTTCAAATCTTAAAGAAAACCCCGGACGATAATAAGAGAAATTGGCACGAGAAATTGTTAGAAGCCTTATGGGCCTACTCGGACAACCTTCGAACCCCTACTCAAGCTACACCTTACGCTCCGGTGTATGGGTCCGAGGCAGATGTTACCTTTAGAGGTTCAGCTTCCTTCACTCGAATTGCAATTGCAAATAAGATCACGACAGAAGAAAACGCCAGATTACGACTCGAAGAATTAGAAAGCTTGGAAGGGAAAAGACTTGCAAGCACAACAGAATTTAGAACTATACCAAGCTAAGATGGTTCAAGCCCATGACAAACCGGGTCCGCCCAAGAACCTTCAAAGTTGGTGACTTAGTTCTCGTTCTCAAGAGACCTATTCTTGCACACCGCAAGATAGGAGGAAAATTTGAACCCACTGGGAAGGACCGTTTGTGGTCAAGCAAGTATACTCAGGAGGTTCCTACCAGCTAGTGAATTGCCAGGGAGAACGACATATGCTTCCAATCAACGGACGATACTTGAAAAAATATTACGCTACCTGATGTTTCGAAGGAATGAATTCTTCATCCCTAAGAAACACGGGTGAAGTAATTACTTGTGGTTGGGTCCGAACCCAAAAATAATAAAATGTGCTAAGATAAATAAAATCATGATAATTAAGTTTTCCTTGTTTTCTTTTTCAAATCAAAATCTCTTCCCTCATCTTATCCTACTTCATTCCCGTTAAATTTCAAAATATAAGAATAATAAAAAAATGTATCTTTAATAAACATTTTCTTAATGTTCTTGTTCTTAGTACAGCCCTCGATCCTTTTCCTTGTCTTTTCGCAGGGAAATGTCGAACCGGCGGTTGGGTCTTGAACTTTAAGAATGGCGTAAGCCTTGCACTCGATGAAAAGAGGGTGAAAGATGGAGCGATAATCGAGATTGACTCGCATTTCGCACCAGCAGGCCTACGATACGAGGAAAGTGACCGGGTCCCGCTAACCGAGAAGAACTACCCGGCGGACAAGTGATGAAAGTGGGTGGCCCAAGCCACCAATCCAACAACAAGAAAAGAAAAGCAAACACCGAAGAAGACAAGAAAATGAAGTCCGTAGTCACTACAGCCGGAGGGCAGAGCTTGTCGCCGCCGCGCCCGCGAGATTCAAGAAGTTCGGAGGGCTACTCTCACACCCACGCAACGAAGAAATAAGAATCGCCGCATCCGTAAAATGTTAACAAAACTAGCTGCGGACCAGCGCGACGAGACAGCTGCTAATGCCAGCACTCACATTTCAAGGACACCGGTTCACCAGGAACCTGAAGAAAGGAGGCCAGCTCCTAGAATAACAGAAAGAACCAGGGAAATCTCCGGAAGATCGAAGAAAGAAGGCTACCACGCCACCGGATAGAACCACCGAGCAGTGCATGACCTTGTTGCGAAGCAACCCCGGGGATGTCCCGACAGTGCATCATCCCCGAGGAGCCGAGGTATGCGTGGGAACGTGAAGGGATTGAACCATATATCCCACAATATGTCACAAGGCCTCGCCATCCGCAGATCATTCCGGAATACGAGCCGGAGAGGATGCGGAATGTTGAAAAGAAAACTTTCGAATACTTCGAGAGAATTAAAGGAAGAAGAATCAACATACTAGAAGGCCTCGAGCTACACACCGACGTATTCTCGTAGTATGAACAACGAAGAATCGTGGATCGTATCCGGATCCGAAAAGAATGGGCCGAGCAGGCCGCCCGAGGGAAAACATATACTCGGAACCCCGGAGATGGATGCCGTGGAAAGGAAGAATCACAATACAATGCGGATGCTCGCTACAACTTTGTCGAAGACGAAAAGGAAACCCACCGGAATACTTCGTCATGGGCAAGTAGATCCGATGCCATTAGTTATCAAGAGAATGGTAAAAAGATTGATAACATGGAGGGTACTCGCCGCAGATTGCATACCCAATAGCCGCATTATCAACATCTACAAACAGGGTGATCGCATACCCCCACATATCGATCACCACGACTTCGTCGGACCTTTCGCACGGTCTCTTTCTTGAATGAGTGCAACATCATGTTCGGATCCGACCTCCGGATAGCAGCCCGGGTGAGTTCCGAGGGCCAGTAAAGATACCTTTACCGGTGGGTTCCGTCATGATACCGCAAGGTAACGGAGCGTATATCGCAAAGCATTGCATACCGGGGTGCCAGTGGAGCGAATCTCGCTACTTTCGTGAGGATGGACGACGAGTAAAATACCTTACCATTTCCAACCGGATCCGAGCTAGGGAACCTCCGGCCTTACGAGCCGTGAGTTACATAGGAAATATCACACCTCCAATGCACATCCAGCTCGGCATCCTTGCCAAGGATGGCTTGGAAGGTGATGTTATTGACCATGTACCTCACTATTCGTATATGGATTTTTGACGGATGATTCTTTTGATGGATCAACAAAGATCATACACGACCGTTTCGAGTCTACATGGATTGTATGAAATATATTCCAGATCGAGTTGTACGACGTATTTTCAACATGATTGGAATGAAAGTGACCATGTCACGTTTTGGCCTTCACCTCTTTTGTGCAAATTGATTGGGAAACGCCATTAAAGTTAAATGAACTTCGAACAAAGAACAGAAAAGAAAAAAGAGAATAAAAGAAAACTTTCTAAAAAAAAAATCCGAAAAATGACAAATACCAAGTTCACATGAACATTAAATAAACAACAAAATAAAATTTGAACCATTAAAAGATAAACGAAATCAACTTCAAAATCAAATTCCATCCTTCCAAACTTCAAAATCAAATTCTCAATCAAATTCCAAATCCACTTCGATCAAATTTCAAATTTGATCTTCCCAAATCTCAAATCAAATTCTCAATCAAAATCCAAATCCAATCTCGATCAAGTTTCAAACTTGATCTTTCAAATTTCAAATCAAATCTTAAATCAAGTTTCAATCGAGTTCAAACTCATCCTTCCAAATTTCCAAATTTCCAAATTCAATCTTTACAGGCTTCAAGTCTCAATCAAATTCAAATTCAATCTCTATCAAATCTCAAATCCGATCTTCTAGATCTTACATCAAAATTCAAAACTTTTGGGTCGAGGATTTTACATCCAAGACTGCACTGCTTTAGGATTCTCTTCCTATTGCACTGAAATACATCAAAATTCAAAACTTTTGGGTCGAGGATTTTACATCCAAGACTCGCATCGCTTTAGGATTCTCTTCCTATCGCACTGAAATACACCAAAATTCAAAACTTTTGGGTCGAGGATTTTACATCCAAGACCGCACTCGCTTTAGGATTCTCTTCCTATCGCACTGAAATACACCAAAATTCAAAACTTTTGGGTCGAGGATTTTACATCCAAGACTGCACTGCTTTAGGATTCTCTTCCTCTTGCACTGAAATACACCAAAATTCAAAACTTTTGGGTCGAGGATTTTACGTCCAAGACTGCACTGCTTTAGGATTCTCTTCCTCTTGCACTGAAATACACCAAAATTCAAAACTTTTGGGTCGAGGATTTTACATCCAAGACTGCACTGCTTTAGGATTCTCTTCCTATTGCACTGAAATACATCAAATCAAACTTTTGGGTCGAGGATTTTACATCCAAGACCGCATCGCTTTAGGATTCTCTTCCTATCGCACCGAAATACATCAAAATTCAAAACTTTTGGGTCGAGGATTTTACATCCAAGACCGCACTCGCTTTAGGATTCTCTTCCTATTGCACCGAAATACATCAAATCAAACTTTTGGGTCGAGGATTTTACATCCAAGATCGCACCGCTTTAGGATTCTCTTCCTATCGCACTCGAAATACATCAAAATTCAAAACTTTTGGGTCGAGGATTTTACATCCAAGACCGTACCGCTTTAGGATTCTTTCCTATTGCACCGAAATACATCAAATCAAACTTTTGGGTCGAGGATTTTACATCCAAGACCGCACTCGCTTTAGGATTCTTTTCCTATTGCACTCGAAATACATCAAAATTCAACTTTTGGGTCGAGGATTTTACATCCAAGAATGCACTCGCTTTAGGATTCTTTCCCTATCGCACTCGAAATACATCAAATCCAAACCTTTTGGGTCGAGGATTTTACATCCAAGACCGCATTGCTTTAGGATCATTTCCCTATCGCAATGAAATACATCAAAATCAAACTCTCGAGGTTAAGGATTTTACATCCAACACCGCATTGCTCCGAGATTTCTTCTCATTGCAACGATTCAATCTAATCAATTCAATTTTCTTTCGAGGTTGAAGATGTTACATCTAAAACCTCGAATTCCAATTTTCATTTCAAATCAAATCCTTCAAATTAATTTTGACAAACTTCAATCTAAATTGAAACTCCAAACTAAAATTTAAACTCACACATCAAAGCTTAAATTGAAACAAAATAAAATCTAAGTCGAAATTCCCCCCGATCATGTGATTTGGGATTCACCTCCTTTTCCTTTCTCCAGCCGAGAGTTCAAGAATCTCCGGTTTCGTAGATATACTTGACACTCCCCGGCAGAAACTCTTCTACTTCGTCCTAAGTTCGTCACTTGGACATCCGTGTTGGTTTTGTTGATCGCTTCGGTCAACACCAATACGCGCGGTGTGCTCCGTCAGCTCACCACACTTATTGGGGTCCATTTGTTGACCTCATTTTTGATGAGGTCTTCCTTTCTTCTTTTTAGTGCTTAGGATCTAGCCTTAGGCTTTTCCTTCGACTATCTTAGAGGACTAGAATTGGGACCCGCCTTTTAGAAATTCAAACCACTTCTAAACTCCCCGCAAACTCCACAAACTTGACTATAGACCCCTAATCACCTAGAGGGTTGAAATCAAATGTGGAAGTTTAAAGGATGAGTTCCTATAGGACTCTTTGGCCTTAGGACCGCCTCGGGTGGCTTGGTCTCGGTGAGGGGCCGACTTACACTACACCTACACACTACACTCCCACACACCTCCTAAAACCACACCCATACCCAACTTAACCTCCTAACTCATGTAGGTGATTCACATGGATGGTCCTTAACCCCTAAGCCCTCGCTAAGAGGGTTAGGAACAACATAGTGAATGCCTCAAATGAGTCCTCTCATGGCTCATATGGGCTCGAAATGGTTTCATGGCTCATATGGGCTTGAAATGGTTTCATGGCTCAACCAAAATGATTTCTTTCCACCTAAATCCACCCAATCTTCAATTTCTCAAATTTTCAATTTTTTGACCTCCGGGCCCTACACCTACTAAACCTACCCAAAACCTCGAAACCCAAATTTTTGCAAAATTTCCAAGTTACCTAAAATTCTTCAAAATTATTCCCAAACATTTCTACACCACTCAAATTGACCATCTATATCCAAAAATACCAAAAATTCCAAAAATACCCCCCAATACCCTCCAAATACCCAAAATACCCTTCTTGGCCTAAAAATCCAAAAATTCAAAAAATTCCCAGAAAATTCCAGGAAATCCCAAATATTCCCAATTTCATTTTATCCAACTACACCATGGGCCAATTTTATCAATTTACCCTACTTTTGTCAAAACCCCCAAATTGACCCATTTTAACCCAAAGTGAACCCAATGTTAAACCAAACCTATCCAATTGACCCAAATTCTGGTCCAATTCAATTCTAAACTTCAATTCAACATTCCCAATACCAATTTAGACCAAATCCAAGTCCAATTTGATTGACATTTGGATCCAATTTCACTTTGGGCCTTAAAGCCCAAATTTGGACCCATGACCCAAACTTAGCCCAAACTAACCCAATTCAACTCCAATTAACCCCAAATCTTTTCTAAACCTTCCTTAACATCCTCATAAACAAAACACTAACATGATTTGCCCAAGATTTTGACCCAAACCCCACTCAAATTCAACCCAAAATCAAAAAGCCCAATTTTGACCTAAACCCAAATCTAACCCAAATAGGCCCAAACCTCAAAATTAAAACCCAACCAAAGCCAAAACCTCTTTGAAACACTCCCATAAACATTTCTTAACATTTATTTTACATCAATTTCAACCCTAGCCCAACATTGGCCCAAGTTAGCCTAATTTGACCTACATTGGCCCATTTACCAAATAAACCCAAATTCAACCCAATTCAAACCCAAACCACCTTAAATCTATTTCAAATTATTCATGAAACATCCCTAAACCAAAACCAACAACTATTTGGCCCAAACTTCTACAAAAATTCCCATCCATGAACACATCCTTAAACTTAAAAGCCCACTTCCCTTAAACCTTCTTAAAAGCCCATTTCCTTCAAAATTCAAAAGCCCAAATCTACCCTAAAGCCCACATGACATCTCCATTTGTCATCCATTTAATTAAATCCATTACCTAAGTCCTAAAATCATCATTGAATTATCCCAAATGAAGCTTCATCCAAATTCCCATCAAATTACCAAAAAATTTCTTAAAACCCTTTTCATGAAACAAATCAACCTTTTCCCAAGCCAAATGAAGCCATGAACAAGCCATTCTCAAGCCACATGAAGCCATGAGGGCTTTGACTTGTCATTAGTCCATTTATGGCAAGAAGAGGGGGTTCTTTCTTAAACCTCCTTTAACCCTTTTTACCTTAATCATGTCACACACTAAACCATGTTTAGCCACCTCATCATGGATGGAGACTTCACCACTCCTTCTAAGCTGACCTAAATGATTCCCTCAGCTCAAAATCGAGCTTGGAAGGGTGCACCAAGCCCAAAATGGTGGGTTGACCCAAACCAAGCCAAAGTGAGCCTTCTCCCATTCCATTTAAATCAAACTCCTTTACACATGTCAAACCTCAATCGCCTACACTAAACCCCGACCCCGACCCACTCGACCAAGATGGTGACCATTGCTCGGCCGGCCGGCCACCGTGGCGCCGGAAAACACCATGGCCGAGAGCTCACATGTGAGCCAACATTGAAATTCTCACTTGCCGAGTCGCCCCATGCCCAGTGGTCACCATGGCCGATCTTCTCCTCACCGAGCAACGGTCGATCCCAAGCCCTAACTCCCTCCGAGAGGCCTTCCACCCTCTCCTATTTAAACTCCACCCCTCTCGGCCATGAGAGGTGCTGAAACAAAACCTTAAGGAAACTCGCCAAAATCACTCCGGATAACTCTCTACACATAGAGCACCCGATCCCCACCGAATTCCAGCACCAATTCCTTCTAGCGAGCCCAATTTCGAGCTCAAACTTTAGCCCAAAACCAGGACACTTCTCCACGATGAGCCAATTCCCAAATTGATTGGCTCTACACCTTCACTGGACCAAGGGAAGGTGTCCACCACCAAAAGCCCCATCTCCGGGCCACCCGGTTGCTCCAGCCTCCAAGCTTTGTGATCGGGCTTGGTCGAAATCATATCCGGACAATTCACTGGACCGGGAGACTTCATCCGGAGCTTGCCGGGACCCAATCGAAGGTGCAACAACTCTCGATTGAAGCCACACTTCTCCGAGCCAAGGTATGAGCTAACTCTCCATCCCGAGCTTCGGAGATTCTTCATTTCGAATGCCTTAGTTTCAATGCATGTTAGTCGTATAGATGTGTTCGTCTCTTCAAGACGAATCCATAGAGCATAAGAACATGAAAATCCATTGAGTATCGAGTGAGATATTAGGGATTTAGTGTGGACGGCTATCGGGTGAGGACACTTGGGGACGATGAACGGATGACGTCCATTCAATACACGCGCGGACGAACGGCTCAGATGGCGTCGGACCAGGAAACGGTGCGAGAACCGCGGGGCCCGGGCTGCTGACTCAAGTGGCGGCGTCGAATGGGAGCGCGCCGCGTGGCCTTTCGGAGTCGCCGAGGATGCGCCGGCGCCCGCGTGGATAAATAGAAAATTAGGGTATTTTCTTATTTATTTAATTCCCTAAACTTCAAAATCCATATCTTTGTGTAGAAAAATCACAAAAATAAAATAAAAATACCCTCTCGCTCGAGTGAACAGAGGAGAATAATGTGGAAAAGAAATCATTTAATTTCATTAAGTATTTTATTTTTTATAATTTATTTACTCTCTCGCATACATTTAATTCTCCATGCATGTATACAATTCACCATGGCATGAGACCATAGGGCTTTTGAAGCCTCCGAACTTGGGAACATTCCCCGAATTTTCCAAGGTCGAGGCCATCTCTGTGAAAAGTTATTTATTTTTCAAATGCATGTTGCTGTTTTGAGTATTTTAATTCCAAAAATTAGCATGTTGTGAAATAAATTCTAGAAATATTTGGTGATGTTCCTTATGACCAGAGAACTCTAGGAAAAATAGGACTTGAGTTAATTCACTCGGATTAACCCTAATTGGCTTAAACACCCAAAATAGGTCTTTAATTAATTAGAGTTAACCAGGCATCAAATTGACTTGAAATCAATTCTCCACTGACCTTTAGGATCAGAGGAATCCACCATAAAAATTTGAGGTCAATTGGACTTGGTTAACCCCACTAATTGGGTTAATTAAGCCACTTAGCCATTTTAAACTTTAAAAATTCATAACTTTTAAAATACTTTTTAAAAATTCACCAAATTGGTTTTGGAGCCTCTCTGATATCAGGGAAACCTAAGAAAATTAAAATTTCAATTTTCTAAAAAAGTTAATTTTTAATAATATTTTAATATTTTTAATAATTAAAAAATAATAAAAATCACAAAAATAATAAAATTCACCAAAATGTCACATTTTGAATTTTAATCACTTAGGAACAAACCCCACATTTTTCTTAGGTCTATTTAGTGAGATATTGAATTTTAAAGCCCTAGGGTAATTTTAAAATTAAAAAAAAAATGTATTTTCTAGCATTTTCACTAAAATAATTATTATAAATCATAGAAAAATCAGAAAATTGCAAAATTTGATTCTCTGGTTTTCTTGATATCAGAGAGATTTTTGAAAAATATAAAATTCATTTTTCAACATTTATTTTATTTTTAAATTAATTAACACTCCAAAACTCAAAATAATTATAATAAAAATAATATAATTCAAAAAATCACCAAAATTGGTCCAAGTGCTTCTCTGGTCATTAGGAATGTCCCCTAATTTTCTTAAGGACAGAAACTTTCTTTTGGTCATGTTATCAAATTTTCCTTGAAAATCTCTATTTTCCACCAAAAATAATTATATAAATAAATTAAATACAGAAAAAAAATCACATTTTCTCCTCTCATGTCTTTATTGACATATGAGTGAAGTTACATAAAAATTTCAAATTCATTTAAGTTTAATTTAGTGAGTTATGAAATTATTAAGCTTAAAGGGTAAAATAAGTAATTAAAATCTTTAATCCTTAATTAAAACTTTAGGTTTAATAAAAATTAACAAGTAAAATATTTGATCCTAATCTGATTTGGATGATTGAAATTTAAATAATTAAAGGGTAGAAACCCATTAAACAATTTCAAAATGATTAAACTTTAATTAAATAATGGATTAAATTTGGAAGAATAATAAAATTGGAATCATTAAAATAAGGGATATTTATTAGGAAGAGATTTATTCTTTAATTTAAAAATCCCTAAATTAATCATCTCATTAATATTCAACTCTTAATTAAAATGATAATTCAAATTCAAAATATTAAAAGACTTAATCATTAAACTAAAGTCAAATTATTAAACTCTTTCAAAAATTTCAATTAAAATTAAAAATAAAGTAAATTAAAGATAAATTAAATTAAAATTAAATTAAATTTAATAATTAAATTAAATTAAGACAAATTAAATTAAATTAAATTAAATTAAAATTAAATTAAATTAAATTAAACAATTAAATTAAATTAAATTAAATTAAATTAAAATTAAATTAAATTAAATTAAACAATTAAATTAAATTAAATTAAATTAAATTAAAATTAAATTAAATTAAATTAAACAATTAAATTAAATTAAATTAAATAATTAAAATTAAATTAAATTAAATTAAACAATTAAATTAAATTAAATTAAATTAAATAATTAAATTAAATTAAATCAAATCAAATTAATTAAACACCAAATCAAATTAAATTGAACTATGTTAAACTAAATTAAAACTCAATTAAATTAAATTGAATTAAATATAACATCACCTAAAACAGAAGAAAATAAATTTAAAGAAAAACAACTTGAACACTATTCCAAATTTAAACTCTTTAACTTAAACCAAATCATTTGAATACTAACTTACCCTTGAAAGCTTTAGTTATTATAGCTCCTAAATGAAACATTAAATGAAGTGTCACTTCACTCATAGGATATTCAAATGTCCTAGTTCACTGAGCAAGTTAACAAAACTTGAAATTCTTGGACGATTAATTCATTTGTATAATTAAATTCATTTGAACTTAAAACAATCCCGCAAATATTGAAAAGATGTTTAAGATCCTTCTTAAGCACTTTCTCAATATGATAGGACATTTATAAGAACAATTGAATTTGATTATTCTTTGATGAAGAAAATCGTCCTTAAACCAAAACACAAAGAACCTAGACGTCATAGGAAATGACTAGCTATAGGATTAGGAATTTGGTAGAAAACCATAACCTTTCCCTTAGCTTTACCTAGGAACTTGCTTAAATATGCTAATTGTGTTTTAAGTGCAGTTTGGGATGACGGGAAGACCCTCCAGGGTACGCATTTGTATTATTGCAATTTACTTTCCCGCAATTTATTTTCCAAAGAATTTACATTATTGCAATTTACTTTATTCATAATTGCGTTTATTTTTTCTTGCATGATAAAACAATCGTTGCATGAAAACCCACAACTTTAGGATAGCCCCTAAAGCTGAAACCAAAATTAAGTTAAAAGTCATTGCAAGATAAAATTCACCGCCACAACATTTCAAAATATAAAACAACTCAAAATTTAATCACAAACATAACACAAAACTACAATTACAACTAAATTAAAACGTCCTGTTGGATGATCGGGAATACCTCGGATGATGTAACCTACGTGTTGCTAACGGGATTTCCCACGGTCTAAATGAAAGTGTGGAACTCATTCAGTTGAGTTTAGCAAATTCATCTGGACTAAGTGAATCCGATAAAAATAATGATGCCGGAAGGATGGAACCGTGGGATCTTAACCGGTGTCGTTATAATCAACTTTAAGATTTGTTTTAAATAAAACATAAAAAACACTTGGATTTTAAGATTTTCTCTAAACCAAAACATTTTTCTCAACTCCTGATTTATGATTTCTAAAACTAAACCTCTGCAACAACAAGGAGCTCGGAGCATGGTGGGCAAGCACGACCATCGTCATCGACAAAACTCGAGTCTACTTCGAGCAAAACTTTCCTAGAATTAAAACAACCAAGCCATAGGACTTCGAGGTAGCTTGCCTAGTGCAACATAAATCCTCAACTCTTCGTTAGGCATTTGCATTGCAAATTAAGCCCTAACCGGTCTTAGGATTCCGAGGTAGTCGTCCGATACGACAATAAACCCTCACATCTTCTAAAGCTATTTCTTTGATTTTATCATACAAATATAAGCCCTAATTAATTGAAATTGGCAAGATTGAAATATCAAATAAACATTAGGACTTTCCTAAATTCAAGACAAACAATAGGATAGTCGGGAAATTATCGAAGTTCACTTCGAATCGGTGATTTCTCCTACCTCTCTTCCTTTGGATTCACAAAACAAAATGTTCCAAAATTTGATCCATTCCCTATTGAAATTCCAAGATTCAATCTTTGAAAACCTTAAACTTTGAAATTCTTGAAAGCGGAATTATTGATTATTATCGAGAGTTTTCTTAGGTGATTCCCGTCACTTAAGATGTAATTAACTATAGGGGCTTGCCCTTATAGGGAATTTTAAAGAACCCAGTAATATAAACCCTGTTTGATACTTTCATATTAAGCAGGGGAATTTGTCGGCTTATAAAATTGGTTCGCAAACCAAACGGATGTCACAAAACTTCTAGTTTATTTGATCGAGCCCCACCATCAAGCAGTGTGTCTATCCTTAGGGATAGATATACGGTTTGTGGTGCGGCGCTCGTTTATATAAACTATTTGGGGATGTGAGATCGGTTTAATCTCATATCTTAAAACTTTCAAATTTAAAAATTATTTTCAAAATCAAATACTACTTTCTAAATTATATATATTTAAATTAAATTTAAAATAAAAATTCGCCACACAACTTCTGTTAGGCGACCACTTTTCAAAATAAAACACACGACCTAAAAAAAATATAATGCCGACATTTGTATGTACATGCACACACTAAATGTTTTACGCAAGTATGCGTATCGTGCAAGTAATATAGGGCTTTAGCAGAGTCTCATTTATCAATCCTACAGGGAAGCAAGGTAAGAGGTCCTTAGTAAAAGTTCTAGTCTACCACTATCAGCCCTTAGTTTGAAAGGTCAATTTAAGTGGTTTTTATAACAGATATTCCCAAATTTAAGTCTTAAGTTTAAAATAACTAATAATTATCCTTAAAGGAAAAGATTAATTCCAAAGAAGATAACCCTTTCTGGAATAATTAGTTTGGAGAATTTTGAGATATTAAAAACTACAATTCTTATGTAGTGAATTGGATAATGCAAAGGAATGTGATACATTAAATATTGAAAAGTATCAAATAGGAGCAATCCTATTTTTTACCCTCTTCTGAGTGCATAAAGAACATTATCTAATACATGTTTTGGTCTTTAAATCTGTGGTTATACTTGGAGGATATTGACTCTCCTTCCAGAGCTCCTAGTTCCCCTCGCGTGAGGGCTAACATCTCGATTTAGTTTCCAGACACTTAGACCAAATTGGAGATTTTATTCTGTCAAGCTAAAATCTTCAATTCTACGCCCATCAAAGTATATTTCCCTATTTATTTGCATTCAACCCCATGGACTACATTCTCATCTATGACATTTAAGTGGTTTCACTTTGTTGAGAATTACACCACCCTATTGGGTCTTAAGGCAATTACAATGAATTTTAACACTACAAAGGGGTCCTATTTTAATGTAAATGAAGTTCAAGTAAAAACCATCATATTTATAATTAAAATCTCTTTTAACATGCATCACAAAATCCTAAACATCAATCATACTCATTACAAAATAAAAGTAAAAGGGAAACAACGGAATAACATCTCATTCCACTATTTCCTAATAAGAAAGAGTAAGAAAATCACATCACAAAGCATGAAGAATACACAATGAAAAACTTCATTCCACCAAAGCAAATCAACTAAATAAGTGTTTACAAAATCATAAGATAATGAAAAATATAATACTTAGATTTTCCTCTTGGAAGAAAGATGAAAATCTCTCCCACAAAGCCTCCTACTGATCCATGAAATTCTAGTACATTTCCTTACAGGCTCTATCAAAATCCCCTCTTCAATCTCTATAGAGAAGTAGAAATCTACATTTCTACTCCTATTCTAACATCTCTAAGTATTCCTCTCATTTTTTCTAACACATTCCACCTTTTTCTAACATAAAATCACTATTTTATAGTATAGGGATGAATTTCCAAGAGTTCCCTTAAGTGCCCCTTCAAAATTTTGTCCAAATTCAATACTTATTTGGCGCTAAATTTTGGCACATTCGGCTCTGAATTCTGGTGCCTTCGGTGGCTTTTCTAACCATTTTTCTAGATTCTAATGTCATTGACACCAGTTTTGGCTCCGTCAGCGCCACCATGCAGAGGTCCACCATTTTGCTCCATTTGGCTTTGTTTCG
>JAKZJZ010002509.1:0-15998 GCA_022702705.1 Papilionanthe hookeriana x Papilionanthe teres
AGTTTGAGATAAAGCGTCGAAGATATGCCAGCTTCCCTTGAAAAGATCGTAGTTGTTTTAAGGTTCTGGGAGGTGGCATTTCTAAGATGGCTTTAATCTTTTCTGGGTCGATTTCAATTCCGCGATGTCGGACAACGAATCCTAAGAATTTCCCGGAGGTGACGCCGAAGGCGCATTTTAAGGGATTCATCTTAAGGTTAAATTGTCTTAATCGTTCGAAAACAATTCTCAAATCATACAGTGGTTTTCCTTTACTTTGCTTTCGATGACCACATCGTCCACGTAAGCATTCGACTTGATCGTGGATGAGATCATCAAAAATTCTTGTCATTGCTCTCCGGTAGGTCGCTCCCGCGTTCTTCGGTCCGAATGGCATCACCGTGTAGCAATATACCCCGATCGGCGTTCCGAATGCCGTAAGTTTTTCATCTTCTCGGAGTCATTTTTATCCGGTTGTATCCCGAAGATCCATCCATGAATGAGAATATTTCATGCGTTGAAGCAATGTCGATCATTAATTCTGGGATCGGCAGAGGGAATTCATCTTTTCGGACATGCCTTGTTTAAATCTCTCGAAATCCACACAAATTCCGATCCGACCATTCTTCTTCCCGACCGGCACCACGTTGGCTAACCAAGTCGGGTATTGTTCTTCACGGACAAATTTAGCGTCTATTAGCTTTTTAACTTCAGCTATGACTTGTTGTTCGATTTCTAGTACGCATTCTTCTCGGGACCTTGTCCGACCGAACATGTGCGGATCCACCCCTAGCTTATGGATCGCGACCTCCGGAGCTAAACTCGGCATCTCATCGTAGCTCCAAGCAAAACAGTCTTTGAATTCCATTAATAACTTGATTATTTCTTCGAGTCTTCTTTATCGAGTAAGGAGCTAACAAAGGTAGGTCTAGGTTCTTCGCTAGTACCTAAGTTAACTTCCGTTAACTCATCTATCGTAGATTTGATCTCTTCTTCGAATTCTGCGGAGCGTTTCCAATTTGCAAATCTTCGAGTTCTTCTCAGCTTTCCATGCAGCTTTCATTAGACTCGGCAGTGACAACCAAGCAAAATTCGCATCGTCAACCGATCCTACCGTGCCGAATCCGAGACCATGTTTCGAGTCGGGTGGACGACCGGAGTTATTCCATAAATTTTCAAAACGTTGTGATTGACCTTTTGTCCATTGTCGAGGTAAGAAACCACGCCGAATTAAATTTTGAACACAGGGAGAGTACCACTCAAAAGGCAATTCCATTAATTCCGATGAAGTAGCATCTTCAAGTTGTACATTATTTTCAGCTTTGGAGGAAGGAGCACCACGGTAGAATTTGATGGGCTTTCGCACCACCGCTACGTACCTCTTCGACCTCCATACCCTCGATCTTATTAGAATGGATCGGGGTCGTGGTCATAGTGATGTACATAGTGGTTAATCTTCTCGTACATCGATTTATATTCTTCGTTTCTTTCATCTTCAATAGGGATTTTGAATTGCGGCTTCTTTCGACTTATTGTCGCCGCTTCTTGTTTCGATTTCTTTTTCTTCTTCGTAACTATCTTCCCAATCGACATTGATGGTCGGTTTCCTCTCGTCCAATCGTCCTAACGTCTCCGCCACGACCTCGTCCCCGGCCTCGTCCTCTGATGCGAGTCGTGGAGAAACCTTCACCATCTCGCCGTAAGGGAGTGGTGAGTGATCGTCGGACTAGAACTTCGTGTTCTTCGTCGTCCCAAATTTCTTTTGCTTCATTTGTTATGGTATCTCTCGGAGAAGATTGTTTTCTTCGGAGGTGCATAATAAGCCGCATCTTCATGGATTCCGATTTCATGTACGGAGAACGGTTGTAAGTCACCTTTGATGCACTCGTTCCCCTCCATCGTAGTATTTGATGCATCGATGTAGAGATGATGGTACCATCCGGTTTTCATGTATCCATGGTCGGCCCAAGAGAGCGTTGAACGACGTTTCGAATCAATTATGTGAAATTTCGCGGTTGTCTTTGCTAAGTCACCGGTCTTCATTAGCAAGTGTTATTGATCCGAGGGCTCTTTCTCCTTTCTCGTCGAATCCTCTTAATAACATTTTGTCCGCCTCGAGCTCGCGAGCATCAATTTCCAAGTATGCTAGCGTTCGAAGATTCATTATATCGATCGATGCTCCCGGATCCACCAATACTCCGGAGAGTGTAAACTTCCCAATTGTAACCGAAATGTACAATGGTCGGTCGTGGTCCGTCGTCCCAAGTAGTAGGTCGTCGTCCGTGAAGGTAACACCTCGTCGTTCCTTTAACGAGCAAACCTCATCTAAGGACTCTCCGCCATTCGAGCTAAGCAAATTTCTCGGATCAAGTAAGGCCTCGATCGAGCTTCTCTCATCTCCTTTCGATAAGATGAGAGCGTCGTAGATGCTCGCCTGGTCGGTAGTTTCCTAAGATGGGCTAGCACGTTGTAATCCACTTTGTTTTCATGTGCCTCGTTTTCTTCTCGAATGGGTATTTCTTCTCGCCGGGTTGGTTCTTCCCGAACAACCACCGCTTTCCTTTCGTCTTTCGGACCCATTCTCGGAGGTAGAACTCTTCCACTTCTTAAGTTGACTTCGTGATTTCTTCTGAATTTAGCATCGAGTTTGCCGGTGTCTCCTTCCGAATCGGAATGACAGTGTTCTTCGAGATTAGCTTCGGAGTCCGAAGGCTCTAACTCTATTGTGATCGGAGCTCCTCGAAACTCGCAAATAGATTCGTTGCTTGTTGAACTCTCGTAGCCTTCCCGGTGGATGTCTTCTTCATCATTGTGATCGTCGAGATTGTGTATGATTCGAGAATTGTCATTTGTATCGGAATCGACGTCCGGATTAGGTCGATTGTCGCTAGTTACGTAATCGTTAGAAACAGCCAAAACGTAGCCAACGCCATAACCCTCATCATTATAAGATCCCACCGGAGTGAGCAAATAATCATACGGAGTCGAGGTTCGAGGGATTTCTCCCCCGAATCGGAAACAACTATCCTAGGATAAGCAACCCCTAGCCTAGCCTTAGGTGCCTCGGTCTTCTCTTCTTCGTCAATTTTCTTCTTTTCTTCAATTATCTCTTGTCGAGGTTGTTCTTCTATCGCAAGTGATAGCGCCGACTTGACAGGTTTCGAACTCGAGTCGAAGCTCGCACCGAAGTGGTTTGGATGCGATCTAAAATCTTCTTCGAAGACTTTGTCCAAGCGGTAGTCCATCCATCATCGGGCCGCATAGGGATCTATCGGAACAATGAGATCCGTCGAGATAACATCGACGGAACCTCCTTCGGGGTTCCTTCATGTACTCCTTCGGATCGTTATATTCCCTTTCCGAAGATCGTCGTCGAGCCAACTCTCGAAGGTAATACAATCTTCTATCTTATGCCCAAGCATCCGGTGGTAAGGGCAAAAGTCGGGATCACCTTTCTTGTCGACTTCTTCCGGTCTCTTAGGTTCTCGGTAGTTGGAAATCCGGAGTCTTCATCAAACCGCGGAACATTTTCGCACCGCCTCATTCTTGAACGGATACTCCTCGCTCGAAGCTCCCTTAACGTACGTTGCGGACGAGGCGGTTGTTCATACCGTTGAGATGACCGATAGCCGGGCTCGGGGTTGCCGGTAATCTCGTTGAGGTTGTCGCGGCCGTTCGACGATATTTGTATCGGTTGCTCGCCTTTGTCGATCGCTCGCAACGATCCCGGACTTCTTTTCAAAAGTTTTCACGGGCTTCGTTTATCCGTTTTATCGGTGAAACTTAATTGCTTCGCCTCCTCTTGCAAGCTTCCGGCCTCGCTTAACAACTTCTCGAAAGTCTTAATAGTAAATCCTCGAGGAGAAGTGCTATCGGGCCATGGATGCTTTTTAGTAAAATGCCGATCGCATGCCGTTCTTGTAACCGTGGCTCACACTTCATACTTAGGTTCCTCCATCGAAGTATGTAGTCCACCAAGGTTTCATTCGGCTTCGCTTCTCTACCACTAAATCACCTATAGTGATGTGGTGCCGAGCTCCGCAAATCGCTCGATGAAGAGGTTCTCTAATTCTGAAAATGTCTTCACCGAACCGTTTGGTAATTCCGCATACCAATCAAAGGCGATCCCCGACGAGCCGCCGACAAATTGTCGGAAGAGTAAAGCATCACTTCCGCCGCATTGCAACAACCGGCACGAAAATGTGCAACATGCCGCCGAGGGTTTCCTGCTCCATCAAAGGTCTCGAACCGAGGTGGTACAAAGCCCTTCGGATATCGGACAGCCGTCGAATTCTTCGGGGTAAGGTCTACCCGTCCGAATGGATGTCCCGCTCTTCGATTGTGCTAAGGCTTCTCGCACTCCGCCGTTCTACCAAGCTCTTGATATCCTTTTCCGGAATCATACTTTGTGTTGCATCCTTCTTTAATCGATCATCCCCGTTGACGGATGTAATCTCCTTTCCTCCGTCTACAATGTGAATAACTTCCGGGGTGTTTCTCTTTGGGGTTGAACCCGACTCGGAGAGTGGCTAGGGCTACGCCCATCTCTTCCATCCTTTTCGCCATCCGGGCGATCGTATCATCTTTCTCGAAGCCGCCTCCTCATTACTTCCGCTCCTCTCTTTCGCAGCACCGCAGGAGCACCTCGTGAAGCCGACGAAGCTCGTGTTTCTACCATGTTAATTTCTCGCATACTCATCATCCATGAACTCGACGAGTCAACTTCATCTCCGAATTTCTCTTCTCTTTCCCTCGCTAGTCGCCGAATATCGCTCTTAACTTTTCCATAAGATCTTCTGCAGGTCTTTTCTCGTACATCCTTGCAGCTTGTCATGTGATAATTGTCGAGTTTCTTTTTCATGAGTCCCCTTTACCGCGGTAGCACTTTCTTCGACTCAAGTCTCCCGACGAGACTTTCCTTTTCCGGTCGTTGTTTCGGTCTTAATCGGCCTAGTAGTGGGACGCCATACCATCCTTCTAGCAACAGAAGGCCTAGGACCGGATGGTCCATCACCCGAATGTCGGAAGGTGGTATCCTCCCCGATCCGTAAACCCGAAACAACAACAAAGTGGGCTAGCCTTCATTTTCTTATTCGGTTCTTCCGCAGCGATAATGCAGTTCTACTCGCGGCCCAAGACGAGATTTGGCCGGCACCCGCCCTATCCTTCTTAAAATTTCCGACACAGTGGCATCTTTCCTTCTTCGCTAACTTTTCAATCACAGTCCGTAATCGGGCAAGTGGTGTAACCCTAGCCCTCTTCTTTCGTTGTCGTTATAAGTATGCGGGCCGAGGTAATGTAGAGGCAATCTCGCGAACATTTTCCTCGTCACCGCGGCGGAAAGGGGATGGAATCTGCTCCCTTCCAAAAGGGGTGTATACTCGTACAATGGTATGTATTCAGTAGTGGTGTGTACTCGGGAATTTCTTCTAAGAAAGCGACTTCGAGCAGCCTCCGGCCTTCCCGGCAATCTTCCCGCCTCTATTTCTCCTCCGAGTCCGTGTTAGGGGTGGAACCCTCGAGCCGGACCCAATTTCAAAAACGAAGGTCTTGTACGGAAATCCGTACCCTCCACGCGTAACATGCTCGTTACAAATTCGAACTTCCTTCCCCTTTAGCTCGGCGGGAGCCGGGGTAGGTGCAGAGACGACTAGACCAGTGGGGGTAGAGATAACGAGTCCTCCTTTGGACAACGGTATTCCTCTCACTGGAACCCTTTGCAGAGGAGGAAACTCTCGAGTCGATTTAAGGTTGAACTCAATCATGGGTTTCTCGCTTCGACACTTTGTCCATTAGTGCGAAGAGAGTAACGTCGGCGATCTTGACATTTGTGTTCTCGAATCCTTGTCCAAACCGGATGATCCCATCGTCGGGCAGCTTCATCCTTGTAAACAGCGAAGTCTAGTCCATTGGTGAAGGAGAAAATCAGCTTTGGGGCTTCCATTTCTGCAAGGTAGATTCTGATTGTCAGTCCCAAGTTATGCTTCTTCTCATCAGGACGAAAAGAAAGGAATCGAAAAGAGTCCGAACACATTCTTGTTCATGTATATTTATTAAAAGAGTCGTTCATTAGAGGGTTTGTTTATTTAGAACTGAATGTTCGAAGGTGTAGAGAAGGTAACGAATCCGATTCGTAATTAGAAAGGAAAAGAAAGTCTTATGCAAGACTTCTCGACTCGAAGGATTACCCCTAAACTAACACCTATCGGGGTCCACCCCACCTCGTAAATGAGGTAAAAGGATCTCGGAACCTCTCTCGTTTAGGGGTGTCTAAACAAGTGGCTCCTAAATCCGAGAGAATGTCGGCTATACTCGTTCAAGACAGAAATGAACATAGTATTCCAACGGAAAGAAGGGTAGCTCGATCCATTAGTGACATGGATACACTACCGATTTTTGAAAGCGTAACTATTCGATTAAAATGGAGAGAGGAACTATTCCCAACGGAGTCGCCGTAAATTGTCGGCATATTTTTAGGTTTATGGTGTTGTATTTTGAAAAGAGGTCGCCTACGTAAATTGTCGGCGAATTTTTAATTTAATTTAAATAAATAATTTGAAAAGTAGTATTTGATTTTGAAAATAATTTTAAATTTGAAAATTTTAAGATATGAAATCAAACTGATCTCACATCCCGAATAGTTTATATAAACGAGCGCCGCACCACAAACCGTGTATCTATCCCGAAGAATAGACACACTCGCTTGATGATGGGGCTCGATTAAATAAACTAGAAAGGTTTGTGACATCCGTTTGGTCCGCGAACCAATTTTATAAGCCGACAAGTTCCCCGTTTAATATGAAAACATTAAACGAGGTTTATATTACCCGGGTTCTTAAAGTTCCCTATAAGGGCAAGCCCCTATAGCTTAATTACATCTTAAGTGACGGAAATCACCTAAGAAAACTCTCGATAATAATCGCAGTTCTCGCTCTCAAGAATTTCAAAGTTTAAGTTTTCAAGGGATCGAATTTTCGAATTTCAATAGTGGAATGGATCAAATTTGGAACATTTTATTTTAGGAGTCCAAAGGAAGAAGGGTAGGAGAAATCACGCATCCAAAGCGAACTTCGGTAATTTCCCGACTATCCTATTGTTTCGGCTTGAATTTAGGAAGGTCCTAATGTTTATTTAGTATTTCGATCCTCGCCAATTTTAATTAAGTTAAGACTTATATTCGTATGATAAAATCATACAAATAGCCTCGAAGATGTGAGGGTTTATATCGTATCGGACGACTACCTCGGAAATCCTAAGACCGGTTAGGGCTTAATTTACATGATATGATCATGCAAATGCCTAACGAAGAGTCGAGGATTTATGTTGCCCTAGTGCAAACTACCTCGAAGTCCTATGGCTTGGTTATTTAATTCTAAGAAAGTTTTGCTGATGTAGATTTCGCTTTTGCCGACGACGATGGCCGTGCCGCCCACCATGCTCCGAGCTCCTTGTTGTTGCAGAGGTTTAGTTTTAGAAGTCATAAATCAGGAGATGAGAGAAGTGTTTGGTTTTAGAGAAAGTCTTCATTTCCATGTGTCTTTAATATTTTAATTAAAACAGGTTTTAAAGTTGATTAAACAGAACCGATTAAGATCCCACGGTTCCGTCATCCCGCATCGTTATTTTCATCGAATTCACTTAGTCCAGATGAATTTGCTAAACTCAACTAAATGAGTTCCGCACTTTCATTTAGACCGTGGGAAATCCCGTTAGCAACACGTGGGTTACATCATCCGAGGTATTCCCGATCATTCAATGAGACGTTTTAATTTAGTTGTATTTGTAGTTTTGTTGTTCCGTTTGTGATTAAATTTTGAGTTGTTTTATATTTTGAATGTTGTGGCGGTGAATTTTATCTTGTAGTGTCTTTTAATTTAGTTATGGGTTTCAGCTTTGGTTTCGTCCTAAAGGTGTAGGTTTTCATGCAACCGTTGTTTATCATGCAAGAAAAGTAAGTGCGATGCGATTAAATAAGTTGCAATAGAGTAAATCGCAATAAAATAAAAGCGTACCCGGAGGGTCTTCCCGTCATCCCAAGCCGCACTTAAAACACAGCTAGAATATTTAAGCATTTAAAGTAAGTTCCTAGGTAAAGCTAAGGGAAAGGTTATGGTTTTCTACCAAGTTCCTAATCCTATAGCTAGTCATCTCCTACGACGTCTAGGTCTTCAATTTTGTTTTAAGGATGATTTTCTTCACCAAAGAACAACTAAGCTCAATTTGTTCTTATGACATTCCATCATATCGAGGAAGTGTTTAAGACGAATCTTAAACATCTTTTCAATATTTCGGAATCGTCCTAAGTCCAAATGAATTCTATTGTTCAAGTGAATTAATCATCCAGTGGTGTTCGAGTTAAGTTTTATTTC
Source organism: Papilionanthe hookeriana x Papilionanthe teres (assembly GCA_022702705.1). Taxonomy (NCBI): domain Eukaryota; kingdom Viridiplantae; phylum Streptophyta; class Magnoliopsida; order Asparagales; family Orchidaceae; genus Papilionanthe; species Papilionanthe hookeriana x Papilionanthe teres. The sequence goes on from JAKZJZ010002509.1 coordinate 8,349, forward strand.
TTGCTCAGTGAATTAGGATGTTCGAATATCCTTACGAGTGAAGTGTCATTTCACTTCGATACTCCATTTAGGAGTTATAATAAGTAAAAGCTCCTAAGGGCAAAATGATATTTAATGATTTCGTGATTCAAATTTAAGTTCAAATTAATGATTTAAGTTTGGAATAGTTGTTCAAGTTATTTTAGATTCATTTTTGAATTCTTCATGTCTTTGTATTTAATTTAATTTAATTTAATTTAACTTAATTTAATTTAATGTGGTTTAATTTAATTTAATTTAACTTAAGTTAATTTAATGTAATATGATTTAGTTTAATTTAATTTAATTTAATTTAATTTAATTTAATTTAGTTTTAATTTAATTTAATTTAATTTAATTTAATTTAATTTAATTTAATATAATATAATTTAATTTAATTTAATTTAATTTAATTTAATTTAATTTAATTTAATTTAATTTAATTTAATTTAATATAATATGATTTAATTTAATTTAATTTAATTTAATTTAATTTAATTTAATTTAATTTAATTTAATTTAATATAATTTAATTTAATTTAATTCTTAATTTTTAATTTAATTTTTAATTTTAAAGGAATTTGTTTTAAATAATTTAACTTTAATTTAATTTAATGATTAAGTCTTTTAGCATTTTAAATCTTAAACTTGGATTATCATTTTAATTAGGAATTAAATATTATTGGGATGATTAATTTAGGGATTTTTAAATTAAAGAACAAATCTCCTCCTAATAATATCCCTATTTTAATAATTCTAATTTTATTATTCTTCCAAATTTAACTAATTATTTAATTAAGGTTTATTTCAATTATTTTAAATTGTTTAGTAGGTTTCTACCCTTTAATTATCTAAATTTCAATCATCCAAATCAAGTTAAAATCAAATATTTTGCCTATTAATTTCATTAAGCCTAAAGTCTTAATTAAAGGGTTAAGATTTTAATTACCATTTTGCCCTTCAAGCCTAATAATTTCATAACTCACTTAATTGAGCTCAAATGAACTTGAAATTTTTATGTTACTTCACTCATATGTCAATAAAGACATTAGAGGAGAAAATGTGATTTTTCTGTATTTAATTTATTTATATAATTATTTTTGTTGGAAAATAAGGATTTCCAAGGAAAATTTAATAATATAACCAAGGGAAAGTTTCTGTCCTTAAGAAAATTATGGGACATTCCTAATGACCAGAGGACCACTTGGACCAATTTTTGTGATTTTTTGAATTATATTTTATTTATTAGAATTATTTTAAGCTATGGAGTATTAATTAATTTAAAAATAGAATATAAGTTGAAAAATGAATTTCATAATTTTTAAAATTCTCTCTGATACCAAGGATTCCAGAGAACCAAATTTTACAATTTTCTGATTTTTCTTTGATTTATTATAATTATTTTAGTGAAAATGCTAGAAAATACATTTTTTTAATTTTAAAATTACCCTAGGGCTTTAAAATTTAATATCTCATTAAATAGACCTAAGAAAAATATGGGGTTTGTTCCTAAGTGATTATATTTCAAAATATGACATTTTGGTGAATTTTATTATTTTTGTGATTTTTATTATTTTTAATTATTAAAATATTAAAATAATGATGAAAAATCAACTTTTTTAGAAAATTGAAATTTTAATTTTCTTAAATTCCCCGATATCAGAGAGGCTCCAAAACCAATTTGGTGAATTTTTGAAAGGTATTTTGAAAGTTATGAATTTTTAAAGTTTAAAATGACTAAATGGCTTAATCAACCCATTTAGTAGGGCTAACCAAGTCCAATCGACTTGAAATTTTTATGGTGGGTTCCTCTCGATCCTAAAGGTCAGTGGAGAATTGATTTCAAGTCAATTTGATGTATGGTTAGCTCTAATTAACTAGGGGTCTATTTTGGATGTTTAAGCCAATTAGGGTTATCTTAAGTGAATTAACTCAAGTCCTATTTTTCCTAGTGGTTCTCTGGTCATAAGGAACATCACCAAATTTTCCTAGAATTTATTTCACAACATGCTAATTTTTGGAATTAAAATACTCAAAACAAGCAACATGCATTTGAAAAATCAATAACTTTTCACAGAGGTGGCCTCTCGACCTTGGAAAATTCAGGGAATGTTCCCAAGTTCGGAGGCTTCAAAAGCCCTATGGTCTCATGCCATGGTGAATTGTATGAATGCATGGAGAATTAAAACAATGCAGGGAGTAAATAATTAATTAAAAATAAAATACTGGACAAAATTAATTAATTTCTTTTCCACATTATTCTCCTCTGTTCACTGAGCAAGAGGGTATTTTTATTTTATTTTTGTGATTTTTCTACACAAAGATATGGATTTTTAAAGTTCTGGTATTTAAATAAATCAAAAAAAATCCCTAATTTCCTACTTATCCACGCGGCGCCGCGTCAACCTCAGCAGCCTCCGAAGGGGTACGTGTCGCGCCGTGATTGGGCGCCGCCATCCGAGTCGCCCGTCCCGGACCCGCGATTCACGTATCATTCCCCGGTCCGCACGATCCGAACCGTCCGCTCGATACACGCGCGATCCAACGGCTCCCGGTCATCGTCTACGACCGGTGTGCACCCGTGACCGTCAACCTTCTAACCCTAATTTCTCACTCGATTCTCAACGGATTTTCATGTTCTTATGCTCTATGGATTCGCTCTCAAGAGACGAACACATCCATACGGAACATGCATTGAAATCGACTCAAATTAAATGGAGAATCTCTCGTAAGCTCGGGAAGAAGAATGAGTCCATACCTTTGCTCGCGAGAAGTGAAGCTTCGATCCGAGAGCTCGTGTCACCTTCGATCGGGTCCAAGTAAGCTCCAGATGAAGTCCCTCGGCCTCGGTGAATTGTCTAGCTATGAAAGTGACCACGACCGATCACAAAGCTTGGAGGCCGGAGCAACCGGGTGGCCTCGGAGATGGGGCTTTCAGTGGGAAACTTCTCCTCTTGGTCCAAGTGAAGGTGTAGGACCAATCAATTTGGGGATCGGCTCACCGCGAAGAAGTGTCCTGGCTTTGGGCTGAAGTTTCGAGCTCAAAATCGAGCTCACCTGGAGGGAATTGGGGCTGGAATTCAGCTGGGATCAAGTGCTCTATGTGTGGAGAGTGATCCGGAGTGATTTTGGCGTAGTTTCCTTAAGGTTAGGTTCAAGCACCTCCTTTGGCCGAGAGGGCGAGGGGTTTAAATAGGCATGGCCGGAGGCTCTCCTAGGGGAGCCGAGGGCCGGGATCAGCCGCTCTTGGCATGTGAAGAACAGCCCATGGTGGCCATTCGGGCATGAGGCACTCAGCAGGTGAGAATTCCAAGTTCGGGCTCACATGCGAGCTCTCGGCCTGGTGGTTTCCGGCGGCCGTGGTGGCTGGCCGGCCAGTGGTCGGTCACCCTCAAGCTCAGTGGGTCGTGGCTGGAGGCTTGTGCAATCAATCGGGCCTTGCCATGTGTAAAGGGGGTGGCTTGGAATGGAATGGGGAAGAGGCCATTTTGGCTTCAATTTGGTCAACCCATTGGTTTGGGCTGGGTGCACCTCCCCATGGTCCGATTTGGGCCGAGAGGATCAGCTGGGTCAGCCAAGAGAGGATGGTGTGGTCTCTATCCAAATAAGCTTTAAGTTAATTTTGGGTTATAGTGTTGCATTAAAGAGGTTAAAATGGCTTAAGGAAGGCTTAGGAAAGGACTCCCTCCACTTGCCATTAATGGCTTGGTGACAAGTCAAACCCCCCATGGCTTCATGTGGCTTGTCTATGGCTTGCATGTGGCTTGCATTTGGCTTCGAAAAAAGGTCGACTTGTTTCATGAAAAAGGGTTTTAGAAATATTTGACATTTAGGGGTAATTTGACATGTGGCTTGATTTGGAATGGTTTAATTGATGATTTTGAAACTTAGGGGTGATTTTGATCAAATGGATGATGAGGGGAAGTGTCATGTGGGCTTTATGGATGATTTGGGCTTTTGAATTTTCAAGGAAATGGGCTTTTAAGAAGGTTTAAGGGAAGTGGGCTTTTAAGTTTAAGGATGTGTTCATGGATGGGAATTTTTGTAAAAGGTTGGGCCAAATAGTTGTTGGTTTTGGTTTAGGGATGTTTCATGAGTAATTTGAAATAGATTTAAGGTGGTTTGGGTTCGAATTGGGTCGAATTTGGGTTTATTTGGTAAATGGGCCAATGTAGGTCAAATGGGCTAACTTGGGCCAATGTTGGGCTAGGGTTGAAATTGATGTAAAATAAATGTTGAGAAATGTTTATGGGAGTGTTTCAAAGAGGTTTTGGCTTTGGTTGGGTTTTGATTTTGAGGTTCGGGTCTATTCGGGCTAGGTTTAGGTTTAGGTCAAAATTGGGCTTCTTGATTTTGGGGTTGAATTTGAGTGGGGTTTGGGTCAAAATCTTGGGCAAATCATGTTAGTGTTTTGTTTATGGGGATGTTAAGGAAGGTTTAGAAAAGATTTGGGGTTAATTGGAGTTGAATTGGGTGAGTTTGGGCTAAGTTTGGGTCATGGGTCCAAATCGGGCTTTAAGGCCAAAAGTGAAATTGGATCCCAATGCCAATCAAATTGGGCTTGGATTGGGTCTAGATTGGTGTTGGGGATGTTAAATTGAAGTTTAGAATTGAATTGGACCAGAATTTGGGTCAATTGGGTAGGTTAGGTTTGACATTGGGTTCACTTTTGGGTTAAAATGGGTCAAATTGGGGGTTTTGATAAAAGTGGGGTAAATTGGCAAAATTGGCCCATGGTGTAGTTGAACAAAATGAAATTGGGAATATTTGGGATTTTCTGGAATTTTCTGGGAATTTTCTAAATTTTTGGATTTTTTGGCTAAGAGGGGTATTTTGGGTATTTGGAGGGTATTGGGAGGTATTTTTGGAATTTTTGGTATTTTTGGTTATGGATGATCAATTTGAGTGGGGAGGAAATGTTTAGGATTGGTCTTGAGGAATTTTGGGTAATTTAGGTGATTTTGGAGATTTTGGGTAGTTTCAGCGGCATTTGTAGAGTTAGAAGTGTGTAGGGTCCCTGGGTCAAAAATCGAAAATTTGGAAAATTGAAGATTGGGTGAATATAAGTGGAATAAAATCATTTTTGTTGAGCCATGAAGCCACATCAAGCCCATATGAGCCATGAAGGGACTCATTTGAGGCATTCACTATGTTGTTCCTAACCCTCTTAGCCAAGGGCTTAGGGGTTAAGGACCATCCATGTGAATCACTTACATGAGTCAGAAGGTCAAGTTAGGTATAGGTGTGGTTTTAGGAGGTGTATGGAAGTGTAGTGTATGAGTGTAGTGTGTGTGTAAGTCAGCCCCTTCACTAGCACCGAGCCACCCAGTGGCAGTCCTAAGGCCAAAGAGTCCTATAGGAACTCATCCTTTAAACTTCCACACTTCGATTTCAACCCTCTAGGTGATTAGGGGTCTACGATCAAGTTTGTGGAGTTTGCAGGGAGTTAAGAAGTGGTTTGAAATTCTAGATGGTGGATCCCAATTCTAGTCCTCTAAGATAGTCAAAGGAAAAGCCTAAGGCTAGATCCTAAGTACTAAAGAGAAGAAGAGAAGACCTCATCAAAAATGAGGTCAACAAATGGACTCCCAATAGGTGTGGTGAGCCGACGGAGCACACCGCGCGTATTAGGCGTTGACCGAAAAGATCAACAAAACCAACACATATGTCCAAGTGACAAACTTAGGACGAAGTAGAAGAGTTTCACTGGGGAGTGTCAAGTATATCTCTAAGACTGGAGATTCCTGAACTCTCGCTGGGGAAAAGGAAAAGGAGGTGAATCCCAAATCACATGATCTGGGGGAATTTCAATTTAAATTTTGTTTCAGCTTAAGTTTTTTTGTGTGAATTCGTATTTCAACTCGAGTTTCAATTTAGATCGAAGTTTTGTTAAGATTAATTTTCAAGGGATTTGATTTGAAATGAAAATTGAAATTTTGCGGTTTTAGATGTAACATCCTCAACCTCAAAAGAAAATTGAATTGATTGGATTGAATCATTACAATGAGGAGAGATCTCAGAGCAATGTGATATTGGATGTAAAATCCTTAACCTCAAGAGCTCGATTTGGTGTGCTTCATTGCAATAGGAAGAGAATCTAAAGCAATGCGGTATCGGATGTAAAATCCTCAACCTCAAAAAGTTGATTTTGATGTATTTCAAAGGTAATAGGGAAAGAATCCTAAAGCGATGCGGTATCGGATGTAAAATCCTCAACCTCAAAAAATTGATCTTGATGTATTTCAGTGCAATAGGGAAAGAATCCTAAAGCAGTGCGGTATCGGATGTAAAATCCTCAACCTCAAAAAGTTGATTTTAATGTATTTCAGTGCAATTGGGAAAGAATCCTAAAGCAGTGCGGTATCGGATGTAAAATCCTCAACCTCAAAAAGTTGATTTTTGATGTATTTCGGTGCAATAAGGAAAGAATCCTAAAGCAGTGCGGTATCGGATGTAAAATCCTCAACCTCAAAAAGTTGATTTTGATGTATTTCAGTGCAATAGGGAAAGAATCCTAAAGCAATGCGGTATCGGATGTAAAATCCTCAACCTCAAAAAGTCGATTTTGATGTATTTCAGTGCAATAGGGAAAGAATCCTAAAGCAGTGCGGTATCGGATGTAAAATCCTCAACCTCAAAAAGTTGATTTTGATGTATTTCAGTGCAATAGGGAAAGAATCCTAAAGCAGTGCAGGTATCGGATGTAAAATCCTCAACCTCAAAAAGTTGATTTTGATGTATTTCAGGTGCAACAGGAAAGAATCCTACAAGAAGTGCGGTATCGGATGTAAAATCCTCAACCTCAAAAAGTTGATTTTGATGTATTTCAGAGGCAATAGGGAAAGAATCCTAAAGCAAGTGCGGTATCGGATGTAAAATCCTCAACCTCAAAAAGTTGATTTTGATGTATTTCAGTGCAATAGGGAAGGAATCCTAAAGCAGTGCGGTATCGGATGTAAAATCCTCAACCTCAAAAAATTGATCTTGATGTATTTCAGTGCAATAGGGAAAGAATCCTAAAGCAGTGCGGTATCGGATGTAAAATCCTCAACCTCAAAAAGTTGATTTTGATGTATTTCAGTGCAATCGGAAAGAATCCTAAAGCAAGTGCGGTATCGGATGTAAAATCCTCAACCTCAAAAAGTTGATTTTTGATGTATTTCAGTGCAATAGGGAAAGAATCCTAAACCAGTGCGGTATCGGATGTAAAATCCTCAACCTCAAAAAGTTGATTTTCGATGTATTTCAGATGCAATAGGGAAAGAATCCTAAAGCAAGGCGGTATCGGATGTAAAATCCTCAACCTCAAAAAGTTGATTTTGATGTATTTCAGTGCAATAGGGAAAGAATCCTAAAGCAGTGCGGTATCGGATGTAAAATCCTCAACCTCAAGAACTTGATTTTGATGGGTAACTGACTTTGCAACGATTTGTAGTGTTGATTTGAAAAGTGTGGAATTTTGGTGTTTTGAGAATTTCATGAAAGTTGTAAAAGACTTTCATGGAAGGAAATAGATTAGGAGGGAATATGTAGATGTTACATATCCCATTCAGAAGAGTTGATTGAAAGTTGCTGGTTTGGATTGAATGTGATTCCTCGCCATCAGATTCGATCCGTGTCAATGGAATCAAC
>JAKZJZ010000251.1:0-60504 GCA_022702705.1 Papilionanthe hookeriana x Papilionanthe teres
CTAAAAGAAAAACTCATCACTACTTTTATCATTCTCTCACCTGATTAGGGAGTCCATTTAAGTTAATGTGTGATTCAAGTGATTACGCTATTAGGGCAGTGTTAGGAAAAAGGCATGATAAGATGTTTTTTAGCAATATACTATGCTAGTAAGACCGTTAATAAAGCTCAAAATAATTGTACCACTACTGAAAAGGAGCTTTTTGTGATAGTATATGCATTCGATTAATTTAGATCGTACTTGATTGGTACCAAGTGTAATGCTCATACCGATCATTCTACAATTCGATATTTTATGTTAGAAAAGAACGCCAAATTGAGATTGATTAGATGGGTCGTATTGATGCAAGAATTTGATATCAAGGTTGTAGATACGAAAGGAACTAAGAATCAAATAAAGCACCATTTATCATGATTGGATCAAGAGAATTCAATTGTTCATGAAGAGGAGATCAATGATTATTTTATTGATGAGAAACTGTTATGTTATTATTGAATGACACATTCTGTGGTATGCTGACATAGAATTACATAGTTAGTAATACTCTTTCTTATAATCTAACATACCATCGATGGAAGAGCTTCATTCATGATGCCAGATATTACTTTTGGGATGACCCAAAACTTTATACAAAATTTAAGGCTCAAGTGATTAGGAGTGTATACCCACTGAAGATACCTAGGAACTTATTAGGAAATTTCACTATTATGAGTTTACGGGACATTTTAGAGTATATAAAACTACTGCTAAGTTTTTACATTCTAGATTTTATTAGACAACTCTATTTAAGGATGTGAATGAATATATTAAAACTTGTGATAGATCCAGACAGTAGGTAATATTTCTAAGAGAGATGAAATGTCTCTAAATTTTACTTTAGAGATTGAAATTTTTTATTTTTGAGGTTTAGACTTCATGGGACCCTTTATAACAATGTTAGAGAATTTATATATTATTAAAGCTGTGGACTATGTCTCCAAGTGGATAGAGGCAGTGGCTCTACCAAATTGTGATGCTCATGTTGACCTCATTTTTGATGAGGTCTTCCTTTTCTTCTTTTTAGTGCTTAGGATCTAGCCTTAGGCTTTTCCTTTGACTATCTTAGAGGACTAGAATTGGGACCCGCCTTTTAGAAATTCAAACCACTTCTAAACTCCCCGCAAACTCCACAAACTCGACTATAGACCCCTAATCACCTAGAGGGTTGAAATCAAATATGGAAGTTTAAAGGATGAGTTCCTATAGGACTCTTTCGCCTTAGGATCGCTCTCAGGTGGCCTGGTCTGGTGAAGGGGCTGACTTACACACACATTACACTTATACACTACACTTACACACTACATTTCCACACACCTCCTAAAACCACACCCATACCTAACTTGACCTCATGACTCATGTAGGTGATTCACATGGATGGTCCTTAACCCCTAAGCCCTCATGCAAGCAGGTTAGGAACAACATAAATAATGCCTCAAATGAGTCCCTTCATGGCTCATAGTGGCTTGAAATGGCTTCATGGCTCAACCAAAATGATTTCACCCCACCCAAATTCACCCAATCTTCAATTTCCCAAATTTTCAATTTTTGACCCCGGACCCTACACCTACTAAACCTACCCAAAACCTCAAATTACCCAAATTTTTGCAAAATCTCCAAATTACCTAAAATTTTCCAAAATCAATCCCAAACACCTCCACATCACTCAAATTGATCATCCATACCCAAAAATACCAAAAATTCCAAAAATACCCCCCAATACCCTCCAAATACCCAAAATACCCTTCTTGGCCTAAAAATCCAAAAATTCAGAAAATTCCCAGAAAATTCCAGAAAATCCCAAATATTCCCAATTTCATTTTGTCCAACTACACCATGGGCCAATTTTGTCAATTTACCCTACTTTTGTCAAAACCCCCAAATCGACCCATTTTAACCCAAAGTGGACCCAATGTCAAACCAAACATACCCAATTGACCCCAATTTTGGTCCAATTCAATTCTAAACTTCAATTCAACATTCCCAATACCAATTTAGACCAAATCCAAGTCCAATTTGATTGACATTTGGATCCAATTTCACTTTGGGCCTTAAAGCCCAAATTTGGACCCATGACCCAAACTTAGCCCAAACTAACCCAATTCAACTCCAATTAACCCCAAATCTTTTCTAAACCTTCCTTAACATCCTCATAAACAAAACACTAACATGATTTGCCCAAGATTTTGACCCAAACCCCACTCAAATTCAACCCAAAATCAAAAAGCCCAATTTCGACCTAAACCCAAATCTAACCCAAATAGGCCCAAACCTCAAAATTAAAACCCAACCAAAGCCAAAACCTCTTTGAAACACTCCCATAAACATTTCTTAATATTTATTTTACATCAATTTCAACCCTAGCCCAACATTGGCCCAAGTTAGCCCAATTTGACCTACATTGGCCCATTCACCAAAAGAATTCAAATCCAACCCAATTCAAGTCCAAACTACCCCAAATTTGCTTCAAGTCACTCATGACACATCCATGAGCTAAACCCAATAATTATTTGGCCCAACCTCTTTACAAAATTTCATCCCAAAATCCATTTTAAAAATTCAAGAGCCCACTTTCCTAATCCATCTTAAAAGCCCATCTAAAACCCTTTCAAAAAGCCCAAAATTCTTCCAAGGCCCATATGACATTTCCCCTCATCATACTTTCAATTAAAATCATCCCTAAGTCCTAAATTCATCATCAAATAATTCCAAATCAAACCTCATGCCAAATCACCCCTAAATACCAAAATTTTCCTTAAATCCATTTCCATGAAATCGACTTTACTTTTCCCAAGCCAAATGGAGCCATGGAGCCATGCATAAGCCATATGCAAGCCATGAGAGCCTCTTTACATGTCACCATGCCATTTTGGGCAAAAGGAGGAGGCTCTTTCCTTAACTCCTAAAGGTGGTTAACCACTTACATGATTCCACTAAACCATGCTTAAGCCTAATCGTACTTGGATCGCGACTCGACCCCACTAATCAAGCCGATCCAAATCACTTTCTCCTCGACCTAAACCAGGCCTCGGGTGGTGCACCTAGCCCAAATGGGTGGGTTGACCCATTTAGGTCCAAATCTAGCCATGCCCCATTCCATTTAAATCAAACTCCTTTACACATGTCAAACCTCAATTGCCTACACTAAACCCCAGCCCTGACCCACCTGACCAAGATGGTGACCATTGCTCGGCCGGCCGGCCACCGTGCCGCCGGAAAACACCATGGCCGAGAGCTCACATGTGAGCCAACATTGAAATTCTCACTTGCCGAGCCGCCCCATGCCTAGTGGTCACCATGGCCGATCTTCTCCTCACCGCAGCAAGCTCGATCCCAAGCCCTAACTCCCTCTGAGAGGCCTTCCACCCTCTCCTATTTAAACTCCACCCCTCTCGGCCATGAGAGGAGCCAAGCACAAACCCTGCCGAAACTCTGCCAAAATTGTTCCAAACCCTTCACCATCCTTAGAGCAGTTGATCCCCAGTGTCAATTTGCCCTAATCCCCACCAACAGAGCCCAATTTCTCAACTCGAAATTCCACCCAAAACCAGGACACTTCGCCACAAGTGAGCCAATCCTCAAATCGACCGGTCCTACACCTTCACTCGGACCAAGAGGAGAAGTTTCCCACCGAAAGCCCCATCTCCGAGCCACCCGGCTTGCTCCAGCCTCCAAGCTTTGTGATCGGTCGTGGTCACTTTCATAGCCTAGGCAATTCACTGCACTCAGAGACTTCATCTGGAGCTTGCTGGGACCCAATCGAAGGTGCAACAAATCTCAGATTGAAGCCACACTTCTCTGAGCCAAGGTATGAGCTAACTCTTCATCCCGAGCTTCTGAAGATTCTTCATTTCGAATGCCTTAGTTTCAATGCATGTTAGCCGTATAGATGTATTCGTCTCTTCAAGACGAATCCATAGAGCATAAGAACATGAAAATCCATTGAGAATCGAGCGAGATCTTAGGGATTTAGTGTGGACGCGCTCTCGGCGAGAACACTCGGGGACGATGAACGGATGCCGTCCATTCAATACACGCGCGGACGAACGGCTCGGATGGCGTCGGACCGAGAGACGGTACGAGAACCGCGGGGCCCGGCCGTCGACTCGAGTGGCGGCGTCGAACGGGAGCGCGCCGCGCGGCCTTTCGGAGTCGCCGAGGTTTCGCCGGCGCCGCGTGGATAAATAGAAAATTAGGGTATTTTCTTATTTATTTAATTCCCTAAACTTCAAAAATCCATATCTTTGTGTAGAAAAATCACAAAAATAAAATAAAAATACCCCCTTGCTCAGCTGAACAGAGGAGAATAATGTGGAAAAGAAATCATTTAATTTAATTAAGTATTTTATTTTTTATGATTTATTTACTCTCTGCATACATTTAATTCTCCATGCATGTATACAATTCACCATGGCATGAGACCATAGAGCTGTTAAGCCTCCGAACTTGGGAACATTCCCCGAATTTTCCAAGGTCGTAGGCCACCTCTCGTGAAAAGTTATTTATTTTTCAAATGCATGTTCGTCGTTTTGAGTATTTTAATTCCAAAAATTAGCATGTTGTGAAATAAATTCTAGAAATATTTGGTGATGTTCCTTATGACCAGAGAACCCTAGGAAAATAGGACTTCGAGTTAATTCACTCGCATTAACCCTAATCGGCTTAAACACCCAAAATAGGTCTTCAATTAATTAGAATTAACCAAGTATCAAATTGACTTGAAATCAATTCTCCACTGACCTTTAGGATCAGAGGAATCCACCATAAAAATTCGAGGTCAATTGGACTTGGTTAGCCCCACTAATCGGGTTGATTAAGCCACTTAGCCATCTTAAACTTTAAAAATTCATAACTTTTAAAATACTTTTTAAAAATTCACCAAATTGGTTTTGGAGCCTCTCCGATATCAGGGGAACCTAAGAAAATTAAAATTTCAATTTTCTAAAAAAAGTCGATTTTTAATAATATTTTAATATTTTTAATAATTAAAAAATAATAAAAATCACAAAAATAATAAAATTCACCAAAATGTCACATTTTGAATTTTAATCACTTAGGAACAAATCCTACATTTTTCCTAAGTCTATTTAGTGAGATATTAAATTTTAAAGCCCTAGGGTAATTTTAAAATTAAAAAAATGTATTTTCTAGCATTTTCACTAAAATAATTATTATAAATCATAGAAAAATCAGAAAATTGCAAAATTTGATTCTCTGGTTTCCTTGATATCAGAGAGATTTTTGAAAAATATAAAATCCATTTTTCAACATTTATCTTATTTTTAAATTAATTAACACTCCAAAACTCAAAATAATTATAATAAAAATAATATAATTCAAAAAATCACCAAAATTGGTCCAAGTGCTTCTCTGGTCATTAGGAATGTCCCCTAATTTTCTTAAGGACAGAAACTTTCCCTTGGTCATGTTATCAAATTTTCCTTGAAAATCTCTATTTTCCACCAAAAATAATTATATAAATAAATTAAATACGTAAAAATCACATTTTCTCCTCTCATGTCTTTATTTGACATATGAGTAAAGTCACATAAAAATTTCAAGTTCATTTAAGTTCAATTTAGTGAGTTATGAAATTATTAAGCTTAAAGGGTAAAATGGTAATTAAAATCTTTAATCCTTAATTAAAACTTTAGGTTTAATAAAAAAATCAACAAGTAAAATATTTGATCTTAATCTGATTTGGATGATTGAAATTTAAATAATTAAAGGGTAGAAACCCATTAAATAATTTTAAAATGATTAAACTTTAATTAAATAATAGATTAAATTCGGAAGAATAATAAAATTGGAATTATTAAAATAAGGGATCTTTATTAGGAAGAGATTTATTCTTTAATTTAAAAATCCCTAAATTAATCATCCCATTAATATTCAACTCTTAATTAAAATGATAATTCAAATTCAAAATATTAAAAGACTTAATCATTAAACTAAAATTAAACTCTTTCAAAAATTTCAATTAAAATTAAAAATAAAGTAAATTAAAGATAAATTAAATTAAGATTAAATTAAATTTAATAATTAAATTAAATTAAATTAAACAATTAAATTAAATTAATTAAAATTAAATTAAATTAAATTAAACAATTAAATTAAATTAATTAAAATTAAATTAAATTAAATTAAACAATTAAATTAAATTAAATTAAATAATTAAATTAAATTAAATTAAATAATTAAATTAAATTAAACTAAAAATTAAATTAAATTAAATAATTAAATTAAATTAAATTAAATTAAATTAAATTAAATAATTAAATTAAATTAAATTAAATCAAATTAATTAAACATCAATCATAATCAAATGAAATTGAATTAACTAAATATAAAGCAACTCGAACACTATTCCAAATTTAAACCCTTTAACTTAAATCAAATCATTTGAATACTAATTTACCCTCGAAAGCTTTCGATTATTATAACTCCTAAATGAAACATTAAATGGAGTGTTACTTCACTCATAGGATATTCAAATGTCCTAGTTCATCGAGCAAGTTAACAAGACTTGAAAACCTCTGACGATCGATTCATTTATATAATTAAATTCATTCGGACTTAAAATAATCCTAGAAATATTGAAAAGATGTTTAAGATCCTTCTTAAGCACTTCCTCAATATGATAGGATATTTATAAGAACAATCGAATTCGATTATTCTTCGATGAAGAAAATCGTCCTTAAACCAAAACCCAAAGAACCCAGACGTCATAGAGATGACTCAACATAGGATTAGGAATTTGTAGAAAACCATAACCTTTCCCTTAGCTTTACCTAGAACTCGCTTAAATATTCTAATTGTGTTTTAAGTGCAAGCTTGGGATGACGGGAAGACCCTCCGTGTACGCTTTTATTTTATTGCTTGCAATTTACTTTCTTGCAATTTACTTTATTGCAAATGCATTTTACTTTTCTTGCATGATAAAACAACAGTTGCATGAAAACCCACACCTTTAGGATAGCCCCTAAAATCGAAACCAAAATTAAGTTAAAAGTCATTGCAAGATAAAATTCACCGCCACAACATTTCAAAATATAAAACAACTCAAAATTTAATCACAAACAGTAACACAAAACTACAATTACAACTAAATTAAAACTTCCTGTTGGATGATCGGGAATACCTCGGATGATGTAACCTACGTGTTGCTAACGGGATTTCCACGGTCTAAATGAAAGTGTGGAACTCATTCGGTTGAGTTTAGCAAATTCATCCGGACTAAGTGAATCCGATAAAAATAATGATGCCGGAAGGATGGAACCGTGGGATCTTAACCGGTGTCGTTATAATCAACTTTAAGATTTGTTTTAAATAAAACATAAAAAACACACGGAAATTAAGATTTTCTCTAAACCAAAACACTTTTCTCAACTCCGATTTATGATTTCTAAAACTAAACCTCTCGCAACAACAAGGAGCTCGGAGCATGGTCGGCAGCGACGACCATCGTCATCAGCAAAACCCGAGTCTACTTCGACAGAAACTTTCCTAGAATTAAAACAACCAAGCCATAGGACTTCGAGGTAGCTTGCTTAGTGCAACATAAATCCTCAACTCTTCGTTAGGCATTTGCATTGCAAATTAAGCCCTAACAGGTCTTAGGATTCCGAGGTAGTCGTCCGATACGACAATAAACCCTCACATCTTCTAGATGCTATTTGTTTGATTTTATCATACAAATATAAGCCCTAATTAATTGAAATTGGCAAGATCGAAATATCGAATAAACATTAGGACTTTCCTAAATTCAAGACAAACAATAGGATAGTCGGGAAATTATCGAAGTTCACTTCGAATCAGTGATTTCTCCTACCTTTCTTCCTTTGGATTCACAAAACAAAATGTTCCAAAAATTCGATCCATTCCCTATTGAAACTCCAAAATTCAATCTTTGAAAACCTTAAACTTTGAAATTCTTGAGAGCGAATTATTGATTATTATCGAGAGTTTTCTTAGGTGATTCCGTCACTTAAGATGTAATTAACTATAGGGGCTTGCCCTTATAGGAATTTTAAAGAACCCGGGTAATATAAACCCTGTTTAATGTTTTCATATTAAGCGAGGGAAACTTGTCGGCTTATAAAATTGGTTCGCGAGACCAAACGGATGTCACTAATCTTCTAGTTTATTTAATCAAGCCCCACCATCAAGCGGTGTGTCTATCCTTAGGGATAGATACACGGCTCGTGGTGCGGTGCTCGTTTATATAAACTATTTGGGATGTGAGGTCGGTTTAATTTCATATCTTAAAACCTTCAAATTTAAAATTATTTTCAAAATCAAATACTACTTTTCAAATTATTTATTTTAATTAAATTAAAAATTCGCCGACGAGTTTCGCTAGGCGACCCCTCTTCAAAATAAAACACGACCTAAAAATAAGCCGCACAGATTTCGGCGACTACGTGAGGAAAATTCCTCTCTCCATTATAATCAAATAATTCTGTTTTCAAAAATCGGTAGTGTATCCATGTCCCTAATGGATCAAACTACCCTTCTTTCCGTTGGAATACTATGTTCATTTCTATCTTCGAACAAGTATACCAACATTCTCTCGGATCTAGGAGCCACTGTTTAGACACCCCTAAACAGAGAGGTTCCGAGATCCTTTTACCTCATTTCGAGGTGGGGTGGACTCCCAATAAGTGTTAGTTTAGGAGTGATCCTTCGAGCTCGGGAAGTCTTGCTTAAGACTTTCTTTTCCTTTCCGAATCGGATTCCTTACCTTCTCTACACCTTCGAACATTCCGTTCTAAATAAACAAACCCTCTAATAAGTGATTCTTTTAACAAATAATTCCTTCTTATAAATACATGAACAAAAAAAACTATTTCTTTTGAGTGGTACTCTCCCTGTGTTTAAAATTGAATTCAGCGTGGTTTCTTACCTCGACAATGGATAAAAGGCCAATCACAACATTTTGAAAAATTATGGAATAACTCCGGTCGTCCACCCAATTCAAAGCATGGTCTCGGATTCGGCGCGGTAGGATCGGTTGACGATACTGAATTTTGCACAGTTGTCACTTGCGAGTCTAATGAAAAGCGCATGGAAACCACGGAAGAATTTGAAGATTTACAAATTGGAGACGCTCCACCAGAATTCGAAGAAGAAATTAAATCTACTATAGATGAGTTAACGGAAGTTAACTTAGGTATTAGCGAAGAGCCTAGACCTACCTTTGTTAGCTCCTTACTCAATAAAGAGACTCCGAAGAAATAATCAAGTTATTAATAGAATTTAAAGATTGTTTTGCTTGGAACTACGATGAGATGCCAGGTTTAGCTCCAGAGGTCGCAGTCCATAAGCTAGGAGTGGATCCTACTTCTGTCCCAGTCAGACAAGGTCCCAGAAGAATGCATCTAGAAATTGAACAACAAGTCATAGCTGAAGTTAAAAAGCTAATAGACGCTAAATTTGTTCGTGAAGAACAATACCCGACTTGGTTAGCCAATGTGGTGCCAGTCGGAAAGAAGAATGGTCAGATCAGAATTTGTGTGGACTTCAGAGATTTAAACAAGGCATGTCCAAAAGATGAATTCCCTCTACCGATCCCAGAATTAATGATCGACATTGCTTTGACACATGAAATATTCTCTTTCATGGATGGATCTTCAGGATACAACCAGATAAAAATGGCTCCAGAAGATGAAAAGCTTACAGCATTCAGAACGCCGATCGGAGTATATTGCTTACACGGTGATGCCATTCGGATCGAAGAACGCAGGAGCGACATACCGAGAGCGATGACAAGAATTTTTGATGATCTCATCCACAATCAAGTCGAATGCTACGTGGATGATGTGGTCATCAAAAGCAAAGTAAAGGACAACCACCTGTATGATTTGAGAATTGTTTTCGAACGATTAAGATAATTTAACCTTAAGATGAATCCCTTAAAATGAGCCTTCGGCGTCACCTCCGAGAAATTCTTAGGATTCGTTGTCCGACATCGTGGAATTGAAATCGACCCGGAAAAGATTAAAGCTATCTTAGAAATGTCGCCTCCCAAAACCTTAAAACAACTACGATCCTTTCAAGGGAAGCTAGCATATCTTCGACGCTTTATCTCAAACTTGTTAGGTAGGTGTCAGCCTTTCTCGGCACTAGTTAAAAAGGATGCTAAATTTATTTGGGAAGAGAAATGCCAGAGGGCCTTCGAGGACATTAAACAATATTTAATGACACCTCCTGTCTTAGCAGCTCCAGTCTCAGGTAGACAGCTGATACTTTATACCTCGGCTCTAGACGACTCTTTCGGAGCCCTGTTAGCCCAGGTCAATGATGAGGATAAAGAAAATGCTCTTTACTACTTAAGTCGTTGTTTACTTCCGACGGAAATAAGGTATCCCGCAATTGAAAAGCATTGTTTGGCCCTGATCTTCGTCGCTCAAAAGCTCAGGCACTACATGCTTTCTCATAAGGTCAACCTGATCTCGAAATTTAATCCATTGCAATACTTGATGAATAGTCCAACGCTTTCCGGTAGACTTGCCAGATGGTCGATGATATTATTGCAATTCAATATAACTTTCGTGCCTCTTCATGCCGTAAAGGGACAAGTCTTAGCAGATTTCCTCGCAGCACACACTTTGCCGGCAGAATCTCCTCTCAATGACGACTTGCCAGACGAACAAATAATGAGCATAGAAGACCCTGATGATCGATGTTGGGAATTATATTTCGACGGAGCATCTTCAGCACACAAAGACGAAGAATCGCAAGTGATAGTGCCGGTAAGGCGAGGGATCGGATTAATCTTTATAACACGGAGCGGGGGATGTTAAGATACTCCTACCACTTGACGGAGCCGTGTACAAATAACGAAGCGAATACGAAGCCCTCATAACGGAGTCTGGAATTAGCTATTCGAATGGGGATAACGGACATCAACATCTACGGGGATTCGCGAGTTAATTATTCAACGGATCGTCGGACGGTACTGAAATTTTAAAACCAAGACTTGAGCAATACTTCCAGTATGCCATACAGCTGTTGGAACAGATTCCGAATGTGACAATTTACAAAATTCCCAGGAGAGAAAACGCTTTAGCAGATGCGTTAGCTTGCCTCGCAAAAGAGTTTGCCTGTTTGCAAGATGAGTCAGTGGAAGTGTCAGTTCACGAACGTCAGGTCCTGTCACAGCTTGACATAGACACAATACACAAATCAGAAAAAGAAGAAGAATCAGTTGCAACAGTGACAGAAAACACAGAAGATTAGCGACAGCCATTAATAGACTACCCGCAAACAGGAAAACTACCGGACGATAGGTCGCTAGCCCATCGAGATCAAGAAAAGAACTACGTCCTACGCATTAATAAACCACACGTTATACGGAAGGTCTTTCGATCAAATGTGGCTGAGGTGCCTAAGCGGGTCCTAGGCCCGTGAAATTGTTAAAGAGGTGCATTCGGGACTACGTGGAGCTCACCGGTCGGGTCCGAAGATGAAAATGAAAATTAAAAGACTAGGGTACTACGGCCCTCGATGATGACCGAGCCGCATGAAAATCGCCAAGAGCCGTCACCAATGCCGAGTGCACGGGTGGTTCTACACCAACCTCCAAATGTGCTACATCCAGACAATTGCGTCGTGGCCATTTGAATGTTGGGGCACGGATAAAGTGGGTCCAATAGAACCACCATCTTCAAAAGGACATCGTTTCATTCTTGCGGCTACAGATTACTTTTCCAAGTGGGCAGAGGCAGTTCCACTCAGAGAAGTGAAAGCACACCACGTGCTACAGTTTTTCAAGAACCAAGTTGTCTACCGTTTCGGAGTGTCGCGCAGGATCATTTCAGATAATGGGTCAGCATTCAGAAGCACACAAATCAACAATTTTTTCAGAAGACACGGAATCGACTGGCGATATTCAATAATTTACTGCCCAAGAGAAAACGGCCTGGCTGAGGCTTTTAATTAAACTCTTGTTCAAATCTTAAAGAAAACCTTGGACGATAATAAGAGAAATTGGCACGAGAAGTGATTAGAAGCCTTATGGGCCTACCAGACAACCTTCAGAACTCCTACTCAAGCTACACGTTACGCTCTGGTGTATGGGTCCGAGGCAGTGTTCCCTTTAGAGGTTCGGCTTCCTTCACTCGGAATTCTTTGTTGCAAATAAAATGACTACAGAAGAAAATGCCAGATTACGACTGGAGGAATTAGAAAGCCTGGAAGGTAAAAGACTTGCAGCGCAGCAGAATTTAGAATTATACCAAGCTAAGATGGTTCAAGCCCATAACAAACTGGTCCGCCCAAGAACCTTCAAAATTGGTGACTTAGTTCTCGTTCTCAAAAGACCTATCCTTGCACACCGCAAGATAGGAGGAAAATTTCAGCCCACTTGGGAAGGGCCGTTTGTGGTTGAAGCAGTATACTCAGGAGGCTCCTACCAGCTAGTGAATTGCTAAGGAGAACGACATATGCTTCCGATCAATGGACGATACTTGAAGAAGTATTACGCTACCTGATGTTTCGAAGGAATGAATTCTTCATCACTAGAAGCACGGGCGAAGTAATTACTTATGACTGGGTCCGAACCAAAAAATAATAAAAAAAAATGTGCTAAAATAAATAAAATCATGATAATAAAGTTTTCCTTGTTTTCTCTTCCATATGAAGATCTTTTTCCTGATCTTTTCCCACTTCATTCCTGTTAAATTTAAAAAAAATAAAAATAAAAAAATATATAATAAAAAAATGTCTTTAATAAACATTTTCTTAATGTTCTTGTTCTTAGTACAGCCCCTGATCCTTTTCCTTGTCTTTTCGCAGGGAAATGTCGAACGGGCGGTTGGTCCCGAACTTTAGAAATGGCGTAAGCCTTGCACTCGATGAGAAGAGGGTGAAAGATGGAGCGATAATCAAGATTGACTCGGACTTCGCACCGACGGAGCCTACAGTACGAGGAAAGTGACTGGATCCCAATTGACCGAGAGGAACTGCCCGGGCAAACAGTGATGAAAGTGGGTGGCCCAAGCCACCAATCCAGCAGCAAGAAAAGAAAAACAAACACTGAAGAAGACAAGAAAATCAAGTCTGTAGTCGCTACGGCGAGAGGCGAGCTTGTCGGCGCCGCTCCACGTGAGATTCGGGAAGTTCGAAGAGCTACTTTCACGACAACGCAACGAAGAAATAAGATCGCCGTATCCGTAAGATGTTAACCAAACTAGCGGCGGACCGGCGCGACGAGGCAATTGCTCTTGCCGAGTGCATACACTTCAAGGACGCCGATTCACCGAGTACGGAAGAAAGGAGGCCGGCTCCTAGGATAACGAAGGGACCGGGGAAATCTCATGAAGATCGAAGAAAGAAGGCTACCGCGCCACCGGATAGAACCACCGGTAATGCATAACCTTGTTGCGAAGCAACCCGGAGGATGTCCCGACGGACATCATCCCCGAGGAGCCGAGGTATGCAGAGAGAACGTGAAGGGATTGAGCCGTATATCCCACAATATGTCACCAGGCCCCGCCATTTGCAAATTATTCCAGAGTACGAGCTGGAAAGAATGCAGAATGTCGAAAAGAAAACTTTTGAATACTTCGAGAGAATCAGAGGCAGAAGGATCAATATACTAGAAGGCCTCGAGCTACATACAGATGTATTCTCAGAATATAAACAACAACAAATCGTGGATTGCATCCGGGATTTGAAAAGAATGGACCGAGCGGGCCGCCTAAGAGAAAACACCTACTCAGAACCCCGGAGATGGATGCCAGGGAAAGGTAGAATTACAATACAATGTGGATCTTTGCTACAATTTCACGAAGACCGGAAGGAAACCCACCGTGGATACTCCGTCATGGCCGAGTGGATCCAATGCCATTAGTCTTCAAGAGAATGGTAAAGAGATTGATAACATGGAGAGTACTTGCAGGCAAATTGCATACCTAATAGCTGCATTATTAACATTTACAAGCGAGGTGATCGCATACCCCCGCACATAGATCACCACGACTTTGTCGGCCCTTTCGCACAGTCTCTTTCCTGAACAAGTGTAACATCATGTTCGGATCGACCTCCGGATAGCGAGCCCGGGTGAGTTCGAGGGCCGGTGAAGAAACCATTACCGGTAGGTTCCGTCATGATGCGAAGGGCAACGGAGCGAGATGTCGCTAAACATTGCATACCGGGAGTACCGAGTGGAGCGGATCTCGGTTACTTTCGGAAGGATGGACGACGAGGAAGACACCATACCACTTCCAGCCGGACCGGAGCTAGAGAGCCTCCGGCCTTACGAGCTGTGAGTTACATGGAAAATATCACACCTCCAACGTACATCCATTCGACATCCTTGCCAAGGATGGCTTGGAAGGTGATGTTATTGACCATGTACCTCACTATTCAGACATAGATTTTTGACAGAGGCTTGTCGGCATATTTTTAGGTTGTGTTGTATTTTAAGAGGGGGTCGCCTAACAGAAGTTGTCGGCGAATTTAAATTTTTAAATTTGATTTAAATATATATATAATTTAGAAAGTAGTATTTGACTTTGAAAATAATTTTAAATTTAAAAGTTTTAAGATATGAGATTAAACAGATCTCACATCCCAAATAGTTTATATAAATGAGCACCGCACCACAAACCGTGTATCTATCCACTAAGGATAGACACCTGCGCTTGAGGTGGGGCTCGATCAAATAAACTAGAAGTTTTGTGACATCCGTTTGGTCTGCGAACCAATTTTATAAGCCGACAAATTCCCATGCTTAATATGAAAGTATTAAACGGGGTTTATATTACCCAGGTTCTTTAAAATTCCTTATAAGGGCAAGCCCCTATAGTTAATTACATCTTAAGTGACGGGAATCACCTAAGAAAACTCTCGATAATAACCAATAATTCTCCTCTCGAAGAATTTCGAAGTTTAAGGTTTTCGAAAATTGAATTTTGGAATTTCGATAGGGAATGGATCAAATTTGGAACATTTTTGTTTTGTGAATCCGAAGGAAGAAAGGTAGGAGAAATCACTGATTCGAAGTGAACTTCGGTAATTTCCCGACTATCCTATTATTTGGCTTGAATTTAGGAAAGTCTTAATGTTTATTTAGTATTTCAATCTTGCCAATTTTAATTAATTAGGGCTTATATTTGTATGATAAAATCAAACAAAATAGCACTAGAAGATGTGAGGGTTTATTGTCGTATCGGACGACTACCTCGGAATCCTAAGACCGGTTAGGGCTTAATTTGCAATGCAAATGCCTAACAAAGAGGTTGAGGATTTATGTTGCATTAGAGCGAAGCTACCTCGAAGTCCTATGGCTTTGTTGTTTAATTCTAAGAAGGTTTCTCTGAAGTAGGTTCAAGTTTTGTTGATGACGATGGCCGTGCTTGCCCACCATGCTCCAAGCTCCTTGTTGTTGCAGAGGTTTAGTTTTAGAAATCATAAATCAGGGGATGAGAAAAGTGTTTTGGTTTAGAGAAGTCTTAATTTTCCAAGTGTTCTTGTATTTTGATTAAAACAAATCTTAAAGTT
Source organism: Papilionanthe hookeriana x Papilionanthe teres (assembly GCA_022702705.1). Taxonomy (NCBI): domain Eukaryota; kingdom Viridiplantae; phylum Streptophyta; class Magnoliopsida; order Asparagales; family Orchidaceae; genus Papilionanthe; species Papilionanthe hookeriana x Papilionanthe teres. Next base: position 15,544 of record JAKZJZ010000251.1, read on the forward strand.
GATTATAACGACACTGGTTAAGATCCCACGGTTCCATCCTTCCGGCATCATTATTTTTATCGGATTCACTTAGTCCGGATGAATTTGCTAAACTCAGTTGAATGAGTTCCACACTTTCATTTAGACCGTAGGAAATCCCGTTAGCAACACGTAGGTTATATCATCCGAGGTATTCCAGATCATCCAACGAACGTTTTAATTTAGTTGCAATTGTAGTTTTGTGTTCTGTTTGTGATTAAATTTTGAGTTGTTTTATATTTTGAAATGTTGTGGCGGTGAATTTTATCTTGCAATGACTTTTAATTTAGTTTTGGTTTCGGTTTTAGGGACTATCCTAAAGGTGTGGGTTTTCATGCAACGGTTGTTTTATCATGCAAGAAAAGTAAAGTGCATTTGCAATAAAGTAAATTGCAAGAAAGTAAATTTGCAATAAAATAAAAGCGTACCGGAGGGTCTTCCCGTCATCCCAAGCTACACTTAAAACACAATTAGAATATTTAAGCAAGTTCCTAGGTAAAGCTAAGGGAAAGGTTATGGTTTTCTACCAAATTCCTAATCCTATAGCTAGTCATCTCCTATGACGTCTAGGTTCTTTGTGTTTTCGTTTGAGGACGATTTTCTTCATCAAAAAACAATTAAATCCAATTGTTCTTATAAATATCCTATCATATTGAGGAAGTGCTTAAGAAGAATCTTAAACATCTTTTCAATATTTCTAGGATTGTTTTAAGTCCAAATGAATTTAATTATATAAATGAATCAATCGTCCGAGGTTTTCGAGTTTTGTTAACTTGCCCAGTGAATTAAGACATTTGAATATCTTATGAGTGAAGTAGCACTTCATTTAATGTTTCATTTAGGAGTTATAATAATCAAAGCTTTCAAGGGTAAATTAGTATTCAAATGATTTGATTTAAGTTAAAAAGTTGCTTTATATTTAATTTCTTTTATGTCTTAGGTGACGTTATATTTAATTCAATTTAATTTAATTGAGTTTTAATTTAACTTAATTTAATTTAATTTGATTTGATGTTTAATTAATTTGATTTAATTTAATTTAATTTAATTATTTAATTTAATTTAATTTAATTTAATTGTTTAATTTAATTTAATTTAATTATTTAATTTAATTTAATTTAATTTAATTTAATTTAATTTAATTGTTTAATTTAATTTAATTTAATTATTTAATTTAATTTTAATTTAATTTAATTTAATTTAATTTAATTTAATTGTTTAATTTAATTTAATTTAATTATTTTATTTAATTTTAATTTAATTTAATTTAAAATTTTAATTGAGATTTTAAAAGAGTTTAATGATTTAATTAAGTCTTTTAATATTTTAAATTTGAGTTATCATTTTAATTAAGAGTTAAATGTTAATGATATAATTAGTTTAGGGATTTTTTAAATTAAAGAATAAATCTCTTCCTAATAAATATCCCTTATTTTAATAATTCCGATTTTATTATTCTTCCAAATTTAATCTATTATTTAATTAAAGTTTAATTATTTTAAAATTTGTTTAATGAGTTTCTACCCTTTAATTATTTAAATTTCAATCATCCAAATCAGATTAAGATCAAATGTTTTACTTGTTGATTTTTTATTAAACCTAAAGTTTTAATTAAGGGTTGAAAGTTTAATTACCATTTTACCCCTTAAGCTTAATAATTTCATAACTCACTAAATTGAACTTAAATGAACTTGAAATTTTTATGTGACTTCACTCATATGTCAATAAAGACATGAGAGGAGAAAATGTGATTTTTACTGTATTTGATTTATTTATATAATTATTTTTGGTGGAAAATAGAGATTTTCAAGGAAAATTTGATAACATGACCAAAGGAAAGTTTCTGTCCTTAAGAAAATTAGGGGACATTTCTAATGACCGAGAGAAGCACTTGGACCAATTTTGGTGATTTTTGAATTATATTATTTTTATTATAATTATTTTGAGTTTTGGAGTGTTAATTAATTTAAAAATAAAATAAATGTTGAAAAATGGATTTTATATTTTTCAAAAATCTCTCTGATATCAAGGAAACCAGAGAAACAAATTTTGTAATTTTCTGATTTTTCTATGATTTATTATAATTATTTTAGTGAAAATGCTAGAAAATACATTTTTTTTTAATTTTAAAATTACCCTAGGGCTTTAAAATTCAATATCTCACTAAATAGACCTAGGAAAAATGTGGGATTTGTTCCTAAGTGATTAAAATTCAAAATGTGACATTTTGGTGAATTTTATTATTTTTGTGATTTTTATTATTTTTTTTTATTTTTTAATTATTAAAAATATTAAAATATTATTAAAAATCAACTTTTTTAGAAAATTGAAATTTTAATTTTCTTAGGTTCCCCTGATATCATAGAGGCTCCAAAACCAATTTGGTGAATTTTTGAAAAGTATTTTAAAAGTTATGAATTTTTAAAGCTTAAAATGGCTAAGTGACTTAATCAACCCAATTAGTGGGGCTAACCAAGTCCAATTGACCTCAAATTTTTATGATGGGTTCCTCTGATCCTAAAGGTCAGTAGAGAATTGATTTCAAGTCAATTTGATGCCTAGTTAATTCTAATTAATTAAAGACTTATTTTGGGTGTTTAAGCCAATTAGGGTTGTTTTAAATGAACTAAGTCAAAACCTATTTTTCCTAGGGTTCTCTGGTCATAAGGAACATCACGAAATTTTCCTAGAATTTATTTCACAACATGCTATTTACTGGAATTAAAATACTCAAAACAGTGACACGAACTTGAAAAATCAAGAACTCTTCATAGGGATGGCCTCCGACTTTGGAAAATTCAGGGAATGTTCCCAAATTCAGAGGCTTCAAAGCCACATGGTCTCATGCCATGGTGAATTGTATGCATGCATGGAGAATTAAAACAATGCAGAGAGTAAATAAATTATAAAAAATAAAATATTTGATGAAATTAAGTGATTTCTTTTCCACATTATTCTCCTCTCTTCACCGAGCAAGAGGGTATTTTTATTTTATTTTTCGATTTTTCTACACGGAGATATGAATTTTTGAAGTTTAGGGAATTAAATAAATTAGAAAATCCCTAATTTTCTACTTATCCGAGTCGGCGCCGGCGCATCCTCGGCGGCTCCGAAAGGCCGCGCGGCGCGCTCCCATTCGACGCCGCCACCCGAGTCGGCGGCCCCGGCCCCGCGGTTCTCGTACCGTCTCCCGGTCCGACGCGATCATGGCCGTCCGTGCGCGCGTGTATTGAATGGACGGCATCCGTTCATCGTCCCCAAGTGTTCTCACCGAGAGCCGTCCACACTAAATCCCTAAGATCTCGCTCGATTCTCGATGGATTTTTACGTTCTTATACTCTATGGATTCGTCTTGAAGAGACGAACACATCTATACGGTTAACATGCATTGAAATTAAAGCATTTGAAATGGAGAATCTCCGGAAGCTCGGGATGAAGAGTTAGCTCATACCTTGGCTCGGAGAAGTGTGGCTTCAATCCGAGAGTTGTTGCACCTTCGATTGGGTCCGGCGAAGCTCCGGATGAAGTCTCTGGTCCGGTGAATTGTACTGGATATGATTTCGACCAAGCCCGATCACAAAGCTTGGAGGTTGGAGCAAGCTCGGGTGGCTCGGAGATGGGGCTTTTGATGGTGGACACCTTCTCTTGGTCCGAGTGAAGGTGTAGAGCCAATCGATTTGGGAATTGGCTCAGCTGTGGAGAAGTGTCCTGGTTTTGGGTGGAATTTCGACTGCGAAATTGAGCTTACGGAGGAGAAATGGCGGGGGGATTTCACTTGGGGATCAAGTGCTCTAAGGATGGAGAAGGGTCGGAACAATTTTGGCGAGTTTTGGCGAGGTTTGTGCTTCTTTCTTTTTCATGGCCGAGAGGGGTGGAGTTTAAATAGAGTTGGGCTGGGGGGCCTCCCGGGGAGTTAGGGCTTGGGATCAGCGTGCTGCGGTGAGGAGAAGATCAGCCATGGTAGCCAGCTGGGGATGGGGCGGCTCAACAAGTGAGAATTTCAATGTTGGCTCACATGTGAGCTCTCGGCCATGGTGTTTTCCGGCGGCACTGGTGGCCGTACGGCCGAGCGATGGTCACCATCTTGGTCGGGTGGGTCGGGGCTGGGGTTTAGTGTAGGCAATTGGCAAATGCCATGTGTAAAGTGGTTGAATCAAAGTAGAAAGGGGAAGGGGCCATTTTAGCTTATTTTGGTCAACCCATGCAAATGGGTTGGGTGCACCTCCCAAGACCAGGTTTTGGGCTGAGGAGGTCGGGTGGGTCGACCTCCCATGTGTGGTGGAGTCTCCATCGAGGATTAGGTGGCAAAGCATGGTTTAGAGTGTGACATGCTTAAGGTAAAAAAGGCTTAAGGGAGGCTTAAGAAAGATCCCCCTCTTCTTGCCATAAATGGACTAATGACAAGTCAAAGCCCTCATGGATTCATGTGGCTTGAGAATGGCTTGTTCATGGCTCCATTTGGCTTGGGAAAAGGTTGGCTTATTTCATGAAAAAGGGTTTTAGAAATATTTGGCATTTAGGGGGTAATTTGACATGTGGCTTGATTTGGAATGGTTTAATTGATGATTTTGCAACTTAGGGGTGATTTTGATCAAATGGATGATGAGGGGAAGTGTCATGTGGGCTTTAGGATGATTTGGGCTTTTGAATTTTGAAGGAAATGGGCTTTTAGGAGGGTTTAAGGGATGAGCCCTTAAGTTTAAAAATGAATTTATGGATGGGAATTTTGTAAAGAGGTTGGGCCAAATAATTGTTGGGTTTAGCTCATGGATGTGTCATGAGTGATTTGAAACAAATTTGGGGTGATTTGGATTTGAATTGGGTTGAATTTGGGTTAGGTGCGGGTTTAGGTCAAAAATGGGCCTTTTGACCTTGGGTTGAGTTTGAGTGGGACTTGGGTTCAAATTTTGGGCAAATCATGTTAGGGTTTTGTTTGTGGGAATGTTAAGGAAGATTTAGAAAAGATTTGAGGTTAATTGGAGTTGAATTGGGTGAGTTTGGGTTAAGTTTGGGTCATGGTTCCAAATTGGGCTTTAAGGCCAAAAGTGAGATTGGATCCAAATGTCAATCAAATTGGACTTGGATTTGGTCTAAATTGGTATTGGAAATGTTGAATTTAAGTTTAGAATTGAATTGGACCAGAATTTGGGTCAATTGGATAGGTTTGGTTTAACATTAGGTTCACTTTGGGTTAAAATGGGTCAATTTGGGGGTTTTGACAAAAGTAGGGTAAATTGACAAAATTGGCCCATGGTGTAGTTGGACAAAATGAAATTGAGAATATTTAGGATTTTTTGGAATTTTCTGGGAATTTTCTGAATTTTTGGATTTTTAGGCCAAGAAGGGTATTTTGGGTATTTGGAGGGTATTGGTGGGTATTTTTGGAATCTTTGGTATTTTTGGGTATGGATGATCAATTTGAGTGATGTGGAGATGTTTGGGATTGATTTTGGAAAATTTTGGGTAATTTGGAAATTTTGCAAAAATTTGGGTAATTTCAAGGGTTTTGGGTAGGTTTAGTAGGTGTAGGGTCTCGGGGGTCAAAAATTGAAAATTTGGGAAATTGAAGATTGGGTGAATTTAGGTGGAAAGAAATCATTTTGGTTGAGCCATGAAACCATTTCAAGCCCATATGAGCCATGAAAGGACTCATTTGAGGCATTCATTATGTTGTTCCTAACCCTGCTTGCCGAGGGCTTAGGGGTTAAGGACCATCCATGTGAATCACCTACATGAGTCGGGGAGGTTAAGTTGGGTATGGGTGTGGTTTTAGGAAGTGTGTGGAAATGTAGTGTGTAAGTGTAGTGTGTATGTAAGTGTATGTGTAAGTCGGCCCCTTCACTGGACCGGGCCGCCGGGGCGGTCCTAAGGCCCGAAAGAGTCCTATAGGAACTCATCCTTTAAACTTCCACATTTGATTTCAACCCTCTCAGGTAATTAGGGGTCTATAGTCGAGTTTGTTGAGTTTGCGGGGAGTTTAGAAGTGGTTTAAATTTCTAAAATGTGGGTCCCGATTCTAGTCCTCTAAGATAGTCGAAAGGAAAAGCTTAAAGGCTTAGATCCTAAGCACTAAAAGAAGAAGGGAAGACCTCATCAAAAATGAGGTCGACAAATGGACCCCAATAGGTGTAGTGAGTGACGGAGCACACCGCGCGTATTGGTGTTGACCGAAGCGATCAATAAAACCAACACGGATGTCCAGTGACGAACTTAGGACGAAGTAGAAGAGTTCTAGCTGGGGAGTGTCAAGTATATCTACGGAACCGGAGATTCTTGAACTCTCGGCAGGTAAAGGAAAAGGAGGTAAATCCCAAATCACATGACCTGGGGAATTTCGATTTAGATTTTATTTTGTTTTAGATTTTTATGTGTGAGTTTAGATTTCAACTTGGAGTTTTTTTTTTTTAGATTGAAGTTTTGTCAAAATTAATTTGAGGGATTTGATTTGAAATGAAAATTGGATTTATGAGGTTTTAGATGTAACATCTCCAACCTCGAAAGAAAATTGAATTGATTAGATTGAATCGTTGCGATGAGAAGAGATCTCGGAGCAAAGTGGTGTTGGATGTAAAATCCTTAACCTCGAAGTTTGATTTTTGATGTATTACATCGCAATAGGGAAAGAATCCTAAAGCGATGCGATCTCGGATGTAAATCCTCGACCCAAAAGTTTGAATTTTGATGTATTTCATTGCAATAGGGAAAGAATCCTAAAGCGGTGCGGTCTTGGATGTGAAATCCTCGACCCAAAAGTTTGAATTTGATGTATTTCGGTGCGATAGGGAAAGAATCCTAAAGCGATGCGGTCTTGGATGTAAAATCCTCGACCCAAAAGTTTGAATTTTGATGTACTTCGGTGCAGATAAGAAAAGAATCCTAAAGCGAGTGCGGTCTTGGATGTAAAATCCTTGACCCAAAAGGTTTGAATTTGATGTATTTCGGTGCGATAGGAAAAGGATCCTAAAGCGGTGCGGTCTTGGATGTAAAATCCTCGACCCGAAAAGAGTTTGATTTTGATGTATTTCGGTGCGATAGGGAAAGAATCCTAAAGCGGTGCGGTCTTGGATGTAAAATCCTCGACCCGAAAAGAGTTTGATTTGATGTATTTCGGTGCGATAGGAAAAGAATCTTAAAGCGAGTGCGGTCTTGGATGTAAAATCCTCGACCCAAAAGATTTGAATTTGATGTATTTCAGTGCAATAGGAAAAGAATCCTAAAGCAGTGCAGTCTCGGATGTAAATCCTCAACCCAAAAGTTTGAATTTGATGTATTTCAGTGCAATAGGAAAAGAATCCTAAAGCAGTGCAGTCTCGGATGTAAATCCTCGACCCAAAAGTTTGAATTTATTTGATTGATATTTGATTCGAGATCTGGAAGAATTTGAATTTGAATTTGATTGAGACTTGAAGCCTGGAAAGATTGAATTCGGAAATTTGGAAATTTGGAAGGATGAGTTTGAAATCGATTGAAATTTGATTTAAGATTTGATTTGAAATTTGGAAGATCAAGTTTGAAACTTGATCGAGATTGGATTTGAAATTTGATTGAGAATTTGATTCGAAATTTGGAAAGATCAAATTTGAAATTTGATCGAGAGTGGATTTGAAATTTGATTGAGGATTTGATTTGGAATTTGTAAAGATGAAATTTGATTTGAAGTTTGGAAGGATGGAATTTGAGATTTGTGTTGATTTCATTTATCTTTTAATGGTTCAAATTTTATTTTATTGTTTATTTAATGTTCATGTGAACCTGGTGTTTGTCATTTTTCGGATTTTTTTTAGAAAGTTTTCTTTTATTCTCTTTTTTTTGTTTTATTTCTTTTACTGTTCTTTGTTCGAAGTTCATTTAACTTTAATGGCGTTTCCCGATCAATTTGCACAAAAGAGGTGAAGGCCAAACGTGACATGGTCACTTTCATTCCAATCATGTTGAAAATACATCATACAACTCGATGCGGAATATATCTCATACAATCCATGTAGACTCAAAGCGGATTTGTGTATGATTTTTGTTGATCCATCAAAAGAATCATCTGTCGAAAATCCATGTACGAATAGTGAGGTACATGGTCAATAACATCACCTTCCAAGCCATCCTTGGCAAGGATGCTGGCTGGATGTACGTTGGAGGTGTGATATTTCCCATGTAACTCACGGCTCGTAAGGCGGAGGTTCTCTAGCTGCGGGTGCGGTTGGAAATGGTAAGGTATTTCGTTGTCGTCCATCCTCACCGAAAGTAGCCGAGATTCGCTCCACTGGCACCCCCAGTATGCAAAGCTTTGCGATATACGCTCCGTTACCTTGCGGTATCATGACGGAACCCACCGGTAAAGGTATCTTTACCGGCCCTCGGAACTCACCGGGCACTGCTATCCGGAGGTCGGATCCGAACATGATGTTACACTCATTCGAGAAAGAGCCGGTGCGAAAGGTCGACGAAGTCGTGGTGATCAATATGTGGGGGTATGCGATCACTTCGTTTGTAGATGTTGATAATGAAGCTATTGGGTATGCAATCTGCGGCGGTACCCTCCATGTTATCAATCTTTTTACCATTTTCTTGATAAGCGATGGCATCGGATCTACTTGCCCATGACGGAGTATCCCGGTGGGTTTCCTTTACGTCTTCGGCAAAGTTGTAGCGGCATCCGCATTGTTTTGTGATTCTTCCTTTCCACGGCATCCATCTCCGGGGTTCCGAGTATGTGTTTTCCCTTAGGCGGCCTGCTCGGCCCATTCTCTTCGAATCTCGGATACAATCCACGATTTGTCGTTGTTCATACTACGAGAATACGTCGGTGTGTAGCTCGAGGCCTTCTAGTATGTTGATTCTTCTTCCTTTAATTCTCTCGAAGTATTTGAAAGTTTTCTTTTCAACATTTTGCATCCTCTCCGGCTCGTGATTCCGGAATGATGCGAGATGGCGAGGCCTTGTGACATATTGTGGGATATATGGTTCGATCCCTTCACGTTCCCACACGCACTGGGCTCCTCGGGGATGATGTCGTCGGGACATCCCCGGGGTTGCTGCACAACAAGGTCATGCATTGCTGGTGGTTCTATCCGGTGGCGTGGTAGCCTTCTTTCTTCGATCTTACGGAGATTTCCACGGTTCTTTCTGTTATTCTAGGAGTTGGCCTCCTTTCTTCAGGTTCCTGGTGAACCGGTGTCCTTGAAGTGTATGTGCTGACATTAGCAATTGTCTCGTCGCGCTGGTCCGCAGCTAGTTTTGTTAACATCTTACGGATACGGCGATTCTTATTCCTTCGTTGCGTGGGCGTGAGAGTAGCCCTCCGAACTTCTTGAATCTGCGGGGCGCGGCGGCGACAAGCTTCGCCCTCACGTCGTAGCGACTACGGACTTCATTTTCTTGTCTTCTTCGGTGTTTGCTTTTCTTTTCTTGTTGTTGGATTGGTGGCTTGGGCCACCCACTTTCATCATTGTCCGTCGGGCGGTTCTTCTCGGTCGCTGGGACCCGGTCACTTTCCTCGTCTTGTAGGCTCGTCAGTGCGAAATCTAAGTCAATCTCGATTATCGCTCCATCTTTCACCCTCTTTTCATCGAGTGCAAGGCTTACGCCATTCTTAAAGTTCAAGACCAACCGCCCGTTCGACATTTCCTGCGAAAAGACAAGGAAAAGGATCGGGGGTTGTACTAAGAACAAGAACATTAAGAAAATGTTTATTAAAGATACATTTTTTATTATTCTTATATTTTGAAATTTAACAGGAATGAAGTAGGATAAGATGAGGGAAGAGATTTTGATTTGAAAAAGAAAACAAGGAAAACTTAATTATCATGATTTTATTTATCTTAGCACATTCTATTATTTTTTTTTTTTTTGGGTTCGGACCCAATCATAAGTAATTACTTCACCCGTGTTTCTTAGGGATGAAGAATTCATTCCTTCGAAACATCAGGTAGCGTAATATTTTTCAAGTATCGTCCGTTGATCGGAAGCATATGTCGTTCTCCCGGCAATTCACTAGGCTGGTAGGAACCTCACGAGTATATTGCTTCGACCACGAACGGTCCTTCCCGAGTGGGTTCAAATTTTCCTCCTATCTTGCGGTGTGCGAGAATAGGTCTCTTGAGAACGAGAACTAAGTCACCAACTTTGAAAGTTCTCGGGCGGACTCGATTTGTCATGGGCTTGAACCATTTTAGCTTGGTATAGTTCTAAATTTTGTTGCGCTTGCAAGTCTTTTCCCTTCCGAAGCTTTCTAATTCTTCAAGTCGTAGTACGGCGTTTTCTTCGTCGTGATCTTGTTTGCAACTACAATTACGAGTGAAGGAAGGCTGAACCTCTAAAGGTAACGCTTGCCTCGGACCCATACACCAGAGCGTATGGTGTAGCTTGAGTAGGAGTTCTGAAGGTTGTCCGGTAGGCCCATAAGGCTTCTAACAATTTCTCGTGCCAATTTCTCTTATTATCATCCAAGGTTTTCTTTAAGATTTGAACGAGAATTTTATTAAAAGCCTCAGCGAGGCCGTTTGCTCTTGGGTAGTAAATTGTTGAGTATCGCCGGTCGATTCCGTGTCTCCTGACAAAATTGTTGATTTGTGTGCTTCGAGATGCGACCTATTATACGAGATGATCTGCGCGGCACTCCGAAACGGTAGACAACTTGGTTCTTGAAAAGCTGCGGCACGTGGTGTGCTTTCACTTCTCTAAGTGGGCTCGCACGCCGCTTGGAAAAGTAATGCCGTAGCCGCAAGAATGAAACGATGTCCTTTCGAAGATGGTGGTTCTATCGGACCCACTATATCGTGCCTCAACATTCGAATGGCCACGACCGCGATTGTCGGGTGTAGCACATTTGGAGGTTGGTGTAGAACCACTCCGTGCATTTGGCATTGATGACGGCTCTTGGCGATTTTCATGCGGTCGGTCATCATCGAGGGCCGGTAGTACCCTAGTCTTTTAATTTTCATCTTCATTTTTGGACCCGTCGGTGAGCGCCACGAGTCCCGAATGTACCTCTTTAACAATTTCACGGGCCTCGGACCCGCTTAGGCACCTTAGCCGCATTTGATCGAAAAGACCTTCGTATAATGTGTTGTTTATTAATGCATAAGACGAGTTCTTTTCTTGATGCGATGGGCCGGCAACCTATCGTCTGGTAGCTTTCTGTTTGCGAGTAGTCTATCAATGGCTGTCGCCCGATCTTCCGTGTTTTCTCGTCACTGCTGCAGTGATTCTTTTTCTTTTCGTTGATTTGTGTATTGTGTCTATGTCGAGTCGTGATAGGACCTGACGTCCGTGAACCGACACTTCCAACGATTCATCTTGCAAACGAGCAAATTCTTTTGCGAGACGGGCTAAAGCATCTCGCTAAAGCATTCTCTTTTCTATGAATTTTGTAGATTGTCACATTTGGAATCCGTTCCAACATTTGTATGGCATACTTGGAAGTATTGTTCGAGTCTTGGCTTTAGAATTCTGTACTGTCCGGCGATCTGTTGAATGATTAACTGTGAATCCCCGTAGATGTTGATGTCTGTTATTGTCGGCATATTTTTAGGTCGTGTTTTATTTTGAAGAGGGGTCGCCTAACAGAAATCTGTCGGCGAATTTTTAATTTAATTAAAATAAATAATTTGAAAAGTAGTATTTGATTTTGAAAATAATTTTAAATTTGAAGGTTTTAAGATATGAAATTAAACCGACCTCACATCCCAAATAGTTTATATAAACGAGCACCGCACCACAAACCGTGTATCTATCCTAAGGATAGACACACTTCGCTTGATGGTGGGGCTTGATTAAATAAACTAGAAGATTAGTGACATCCGTTTGGTACGCGAACCAATTTTATAAGCCGACAAGTTTCCCCTGCTTAATATGAAAACATTAAACGGGGTTTATATTACACAGGTTCTTTAAAATTCCCTATAAGGGCAAGCCCCTATAGTTAATTACATCTTAAGTGACGGGAATCACATAAGAAAACTCTCGATAATAATCGATGATTCTGCTCTCGAAATTTGAAAGTTTAAGGTTTTCGAAGATTGAACTTTGGAGTTTCGATAGGGAATGGATCAAATCTTTGGAACATTTTGTTTTGTGAATCCAAAGGAAGAAAGGTAGGAGAAATCAACGATTCGAAGTGAACTTCGATAATTTCCGACTATCCTATCGTTTGGCTTGAATTTAGGAAAGTCCTAATGTTTATTTGATATTTCGATCTTGCCAATTTCAATTAATTAGGGCTTATATTTGTATGATAAAATCAAACGAAATAGCACAGAAGATGTGAGGGTTTATTGTCGTATCGGACGACTACCTCGGAATCCTAAGACCGGTTAGGGCTTAATTTGCAATGCAAATGCACTAACGAAGAGTTGAGGATTTATGTTGCACTAGGTAAGCTACCTCGAAGTCCTATGGCTTGGTTGTTTTAATTCTAGGAAAGTTTTTGCTGAAGTAGACTCGGGTTTTGCTTGATGACGATGGTCGTCTTGCCCACCATGCTCAGAGCTCCTTGTTGTTGCAGAGGTTTAGTTTTAGAAACCATAAATCGGGAGTTGAGAAAAGTGTTTTGGTTTAGAGAAAATCTTAATTTCCGGGTGTTTTTTATGTTTTATTTAAAACAAATCTTAAAGTTGATTATAACGACACGGTTAAGATCCCACGGTTCCATCCTTCGGCATCATTATTTTTATCGGATTCACTTAGTCCGGATGAATTTGCTAAACTCAATTGAATGAGTTCCACACTTTCATTTAGACCAGTGGGAAATCCAGTTAGCAACACGTAGGTTACATCATCCGAGGTATTCCCGATCATCCAACGAGGACGTTTTAATTTAGTTGTAATTGTAGTTTTGTGTTACTGTTTGTGATTAAATTTTGAGTTGTTTTATATTTTGAAATGTTGTGGCGGTGAATTTTATCTTGCAATGACTTTTAACTTAATTTTGGTTTCGGTTTAGGGGCTATCCTAAAGGTGTGGGTTTTCATGCAGCTTGTTGTTTTATCATGCAAGAAAAGTAAAATGCATTTGCGATAAAGTCGATTGCAAGAAAGTAAATTGCAAGAAAGTAAATTGCAATAAAATAAAAGCGTACTGGAGGGTCTTCCCGTCATCCCAAGTGCACTTAAAACACGATTAGAATATTTAAGCAAGTTCCTAGGTAAAGTAAGGGAAAGGTTATGGTTTTCTACCAAATTCCTAATCCTATAGCCGGTCATCTCTATGACGTCTAGGTTCTTTGGGTTTTGGTTTAAGGACGATTTTCTTCATCAAAGAATAATCGAATTCGATTGTTCTTATAAATATCCTATCATATTGAGGAAGTGCTTAAGAAGGATCTTAAACATCTTTTCAATATTTCTAGGATTATTTTAAGTCCAAATGAATTTAATTATATAAATGAATCGATCGTCAGAGGTTTTCAAGTCTTGTTAACTTGCTCGATGAACTAGGACATTTGAATATCCTATGAGTGAAGTAACACTTCATTTAATGTTTCATTTAGGAGTTATAATAATCAAAGCTTTCGAGGGTAAATTAATATTGAAATGATTTGATTTAAGTTAAAGGGTTTAAATTTGGAATAGTGTTGAAGTTGCTTTATATTTAGTTTAATTTAATTTAATTTGATTTGATGTTTAATTAATTTGATTTAATTTAATTTAATTTAATTATTTAATTTAATTTAATTTTATTTAATTTAATTTAATTATTTAATTTAATTTAATTTTTTAATTTAATTTAATTTAATTATTTAATTTAATTTAATTTAATTGTTTAATTTAATTTAATTTAATTTTAATTAATTTAATTTAATTTTAATTAATTTAATTTAATTGTTTAATTTAATTTAATTTAATTTTAATTAATTTAATTTAATTTTAATTAATTTAATTTAATTGTTTAATTTAATTTAATTTAATTTTAATTAATTTAATTTAATTGTTTAATTTAATTTAATTTAATTATTAAATTTAATTTAATCTTAATTTAATTTATCTTTAATTTACTTTATTTTTAATTTTAATTGAAATTTCAAAAGATTTTAATAATTTAATTAAGTCTTTTAATATTTTAAATTTGAGTTATCATTTTAATTAAAAATTGAGTATTAGTTGATATAATTAATTTAGGGATTTTTAAATTAAAGAATAAATCTCTTCACTAATAAAGATCCCTTATTTTAATAATTCGAATTTTATTATTCTTCCAAATTTAATCTATTATTTAATTAAAGTTTAATCATTTTAAAATTATTTAATGGGTTTCTACCCTTTAATTATTTAAATTTCAATCATCCAAATCAGATTAGGATCAAATATTTTACTTGTTGATTTTTATTAAACCTAAAGTTTTAATTAAGGATTAAAGATTAATTACCATTTTACCCTTTAAGCTTAATAATTTCATAACTCATTAAATTGAATTCAAATGAACCTGAAATTTTTATGTGACTTCACTCATATGTCGATAAAGACATGAGAGGAGAAAATGTGATTTTTCTGTATTTAATTTATTTATATAATTATTTTTGGTGGAAAATAGAGATTTTCGAGGAAAATTTGATAACATGACCAAAAGAAAGTTTACTGTCCTTAAGAAAATTAGGGGACATTCCTAATAACCAGAGAAGCACTTGGACCAATTTTGGTGATTTTTTGAATTATATTATTTTTATTATAATTATTTTGAGTTTTGGAGTGTTAATTAATTTAAAAATAAAATAAATGTTGAAAAATGGATTTTATATTTTTCAAAAATCTCTCTGATATCAAGGAAACCAGAGAATCAAATTTTGCAATTTTCTAATTTTTCTATGATTTATAATAATTATTTTAGTGAAAATGCTAGAAAATACATTTTTTAATTTTAAAATTACCCTAGGGCTTTAAAATTTAATATCTCACTAAATAGACTTAGGAAAAATGTGGGATTTGTTCCTAAGTGATTAAAATTCAAAATGTGACATTTTGGTGAATTTTATTATTTTTGTGATTTTTATTATTTTTTAATTATTAAAAATATTAAAATATTATTAAAAATCAACTTTTTTAGAAAATTGAAATTTTAATTTTCTTAGGTTCCCCTGATATCGAGAGAGGCTCCAAAACCAATTTGGTGAATTTTTGAAAAGTATTTTAAAAGTTATGAATTTTTAAAGTTTAAAATGGCTAAGTGGCTTAATCGACCCGATTAGTGGGGCTAACCAAGTCCGATTGACCTCAAATTTTTATGGTGGATTCCTCTGATCCTAAAGGTCAGTGGAGAATTGATTTCAAGTCAATTTGATACCTGGTTAACTCTAATTAATTAAAGACCTATTTTGGGTGTTTAAGCCAAGCTAGGGTTAATACGAGTGAATTAACTCGAGTCCTATTTTTCCTAGGGTTCTACTGGTCATAAGGAACATCACCAAATATTTCTAGAGTTTATTTCACAACATGCTAATTTTTGGAATTAAAATACTCGAAAACGGCAACATGCATTTGAAAAATAAATAACTTTTCACGGAGATGGCCTCGACCTTGGAAAATTCGGGAAATGTTCCCGAAGTTCGAGGCTTCAACAGCCCTATGGTCTCATGCCATGGTGAATTGTATACATGCATGGAGAATTAAATGTATGCGAGAGAGTAAATAAATCATAAAAAATAAAATACTTAATTAAATTAAATGATTTCTTTTCCACATTATTCTCCTCTCGTTCAGCTGAGCGAGGGGTATTTTTATTTTATTTTTGTGATTTTTCTACACAAAGATATGGATTTTTGAAGTTTAGGGAATTAAATAAATAAGAAAATACCCTAATTTTCTATTTATCCACGCGGCGCCGGCGAAACCTCGGCGACTCCGAACGCACGCGCGTCGCGCTCCCGTTCGACGCCGCCACCTGAGTCGGCGGCCGGGCCCCGCGGTTCTCGTACCGTCTCTCGGTCGGACGCGATCCCGGCCGTCCGTGCGCGCGTGTATCGAATGGACGGCATCCGTTCATCGTCCCACGAATGTTCTCGCTCGAGAGCCGTCCACACTAAATCCACTAGATCTCGCTCGATTCTCGATGGATTTTCATGTTCTTATGCTCTATGGATTCGTCTTGAAGAGACGAATACATCTATACGGCTAACATGCATTGAAACTAAGGAATTCGAAATGAAGAATCTCCGAAGCTCGGGATGAAGAGTTAGCTCGTACCTTGGCTCGGAGAAGTGTGGCTTCGATCGAGAGTTGTTGCACCTTCGATTGGGTCCAGCAAGCTCCGGATGAAGTCTCTGGTGCAGTGAATTGTACGGATATGATTTCGACCAAGCCCGATCACAAAGCTTGGAGGGCTGGAGCAAGCCAGGTGGCTCTGGAGATGGGGCTTTTGGTGGTGGACACCTTCCCTTGGTACGAGTGAAGGTGTAGAGCCAATCGATTTGGGAATTGGCTCCTTGTGGAGAAGTGTCTGGTTTTTGGGCTAAAGTTTGAGCTCGAAATTGGGCTCGGCTAGAAGGAATTGGGTGCGGAATTCGGTGGAGATCGGGTGCTACATGTGTAGAGAGTGATGCGGAGTGATTTTGGCGAGTTTCCTTAAGGTTTTTGTTTCGGCTCTCCCATGGCCGAGAGGGGTGGAGTTTAAATAGGAGAGGGTGGAAGGCCTCTCGAGAGGGAGTTAGGGCTTGGGATCGAGCTGCTGCGGTGAGGAGAAGATCGGCCATGGTGACCACTAGGCATGGGGCGGCTCGGCAAGTGAGAATTTCAATGTTGGCTCACATGTGAGCTCTCGGCCATGGTGTTTTCCGGCGGCACTGGTGGCCGGCCGGCCGAGCGATGGTCACCATCTTGGTCGGGTGGGTCGGGGGCGGGGTTTAGTGTAGGCGATTGAGGTTTGACATGTGTAAAGGAGTTTGATTTAAATGGAATGGGAGAAGGCTCACTTTGGCTTGGTTTGGGTCAACCCACCATTTTGGGCTTGGTGCACCCTTCCAAGCTCGATTTTGAGTTGAGGGAATCATTTAGGTCGGCTAGAAGGAATGGTGAAGTCTCAATCCATGATGAGGTGGCTAAACATGGTTTAGTGTGTGACATGATTAAGGTAAAAAAGGGTTAAAGGAGGTTTAAGAAAGAACCCCCTCTTCTTGCCATAAATGGACTAATGACAAGTCAAAGCCCTCATGGCTTCATGTGGCTTGAGAATGGCTTGTTCATGGCTTCATTTGGCTTGGGAAAAGGTTGATTTGTTTCATGAAAAGGGTTTTAAGAATTTTGGATGTTTTGATGGAAATTTGTATGAAACTTGATTTGGAATAATTTGATGGTGACTTTAGGACTTAGGTAATGGATTTAATTAAATGGATGACAAATGGAGATGTCATGTGGGCTTTAGGGTAGATTTGGGCTTTTGAATTTTGAAGGAAATGGGCTTTTAAGAAGGTTTAAGGGAAGTGGGCTTTTAAGTTTAAGGATGTGTTCATGGATGGGAATTTTTGTAGAGGTTTGGGCCAAATAGTTGTTGGTTTTGGTTTAGGGATGTTTCAAGAATAACTTGAAATAGATTTAAGGTGGTTTGGGTTTGAATTGGGTTGAATTTGGGTTTATTTGGTAAATGGGCCAATGTAGGTCGAATTGGGCTAACTTGGGCCAATGTTGGGCTAGGGTTGAAATTGATGTAAAATAAATATTAAGAAATGTTTATGGGAATGTTTCAAAGAGGTTTTGGCTTTGGTTGGGTTTTAATTTTGAGGTTTGGGCCTATTTGGGTTAGATTTGGGTTTAGGTCGAAATTGGGCTTTTTGATTTTGGGTTGAATTTGAGTGGGGTTTGGGTCAAAATCTTGGGCAAATCATGTTAGTGTTTTGTTTATGAGGATGTTAAGGAAGGTTTAGAAAAGATTTGGGGTTAATTGGAGTTGAATTGGGTTAGTTTGGGCTAAGTTTGGGTCATGGGTCCAAATTTGGGCTTTAAGGCCCAAAGTGAAATTGGATCCAAATGTCAATCAAATTGGACTTGGATTTGGTCTAAATTGGTATTGGGAATGTTGAATTGAAGTTTAGAATTGAATTGGACCAAAATTGGGGTCGATTGGGTAGGTTTGGTTTGACATTGGGTCCACTTTGGGTTAAAATGGGTCGATTTGGGGGTTTTGACAAAAGTAGGGTAAATTGACAAAATTGGCCCATGGTGTAGTTGGACAAAATGAAATTGGGAATATTTGGGATTTTCTGGAATTTTTTGGGAATTTTCTGAATTTTTGGATTTTTAGGCCAGAAGGGTATTTTGGGTATTTGGAGGGTATTGGGGGGTATTTTTGGAATTTTTGGTATTTTTGGGTATGGATAGTCAATTTGAGTGATGTGGAGGTGTTTGGGATTGATTTTGGAAAATTTTAGGTAATTTGGAGATTTTGCAAAAATTTGGGTAATTCAAGGGTTTTGGGTAGGTTTAGTAGGTGTAGGGTCCGGGGGTCAAAAATTGAAAATTTGGGAAATTGAAGATTGGGTGAATTTGGGTGGGGTGAAATCATTTTGGTTGAGCCATGAAGCCATTTCAAGCCCATATGAGCCATGAAAGGACTCATTTGAGGCATTCATTTATGTTGTTCCTAACCTCTTGCCGAGGGCTTGGGGGTTAAGGACCATCCATGTGAATCACCTACATGAGTCGGGAGGTCAAGTTGGGTATGGGTGTGGTTTTAGGAAGTGTGTGGAAATGTAGTGTGTAAGTGTAGTGTATGTCGGCCCCTTCACGGACCGGGCCGCCGGGGCGGTCCTAAGGCGAAGAGTCTATAGGA
Organism: Papilionanthe hookeriana x Papilionanthe teres; assembly: GCA_022702705.1. Classification (NCBI taxonomy): domain Eukaryota; kingdom Viridiplantae; phylum Streptophyta; class Magnoliopsida; order Asparagales; family Orchidaceae; genus Papilionanthe; species Papilionanthe hookeriana x Papilionanthe teres. The sequence continues at coordinate 34,309 of JAKZJZ010000251.1, forward strand.
ACTCATCCTTTAAGCTTCCATATTTGATTTCGACCCTCTCAGGTGATTAGGGGTCTATAGTCGAGTTTGTGGAGTTTGCGGGGAGTTTAGAAGTGGTTTGAATTTCTAAAAGGCGGGTCCCGATTCTAGTCCTCTAAGATAGTCGAAAGGAAAAGCCTGAGGCTAGATCCTAGCACTAAAAAGAAGAAAAGGAAGACCTCATCGAAAATGAGGTCGACAAATGGACCCCCGATAGGTGTGGTGAGTGACGGAGCACACCGCGCGTATTGGTGTTGGCCGAAGCGATCAACAAAACCAACACGGATGTCCAAGTGACGAACTTAGGACGAGGTAGAAGAGTTTCTGGCGGGGAGTGTCGAGTATATCTCTCGGAGCCGGAGATTCTTGAACTCTCGGCTGAGGAAAGGAAAAGGAGGTGAATCCGAAATCACATGATGCGGGGAATTTCGATTTAGATTTTATTTTGCTTCGATTTATGTTTTGATGTGTGAGTTTAAATTTTAGTTTGGAGTTTCGATTTAGATTGAAGTTTGTCGAAATTAATTTGAGGGATTTGATTTGAAATGAAAATTAGGATTACGAAGTTTTAGATGTAACATCTTCGACCTCGAAAGAAAATTGAATCGATTAGATTGAATCGTTGCGATGAGAAGAGATCTCGGAGCAAAGCGGTGTTGGATGTAAAATCCTTAACCTCGAGAGTTTGATTTTGATGTGATGTATTTCATTGCGATAGGGAAAAGATCCTAAAACGATGCGGTCTCGGATGTAAAATCCTCGACCCAAAGGTTAAATTTTGATGTATTTCGGTGCGATAGGAAGAGAATCCTAAAGCGGTGCGGTCTTGGATGTAAAATCCTCGACTCGAAAAGTTTGAATTTTGATGTATTTCGGTGCGATAGGAAGAGAATCCTAAAGCGGTGCGGTCTTGGATGTAAAATCCTCGACTCGAAAGTTTGAATTTTGATGTATTTCGGTGCGATAGGAAGAGAATCCTAAAGCGGTGCGGTCTTGGATGTAAAATCCTCGACTCGAAAGTTTGAATTTTGATGTATTTCGGTGCGATAGGAAGAGAATCCTAAAGCGGTGCGGTCTTGGATGTAAAATCCTCGACTCGAAAAGTTTGAATTTTGATGTATTTCGGTGCGATAGGAAGAGAATCCTAAAGCGGTGCGGTCTTGGATGTAAAATCCTCGACCCAAAAGTTTGAATTTTGATGTATTTCGGTGCGATAGGAAGAGAATCCTAAAGCGGTGCGGTCTTGGATGTAAAATCCTCGACTCGAAAAGTTTGAATTTTGATGTATTTCGGTCTGATAGGAAGAGAATCCTAAAGCGGTGCGGTCTTGGATGTAAAATCCTCGACTCGAAAGTTTGAATTTTGATGTATTTCGGTGCGATAGGAAGAGAATCCTAAAGCGGTGCGGTCTTGGATGTAAAATCCTCGACCCAAAAGTTTTGAATTTTGATGTGAGATCTAGAAGATCAGATTTGAGATTTGATAGAGATTGAATTTGAATTTGATTGAGACTTGAAGCTGGAAAGATTGAATTTGGAAATTTGGAAATTTGGAAGGATGAGTTTGAACTCGATTGAAACTTGATTTAAGATTTGATTTGAAATTTGAAAGATCGAAGTTTGAAACTTGATCGAGATTGGATTTGGATTTTGATTGAGAATTTGATTTGAGATTTGGGAAGATCAAATTTGAAATTTGATCGAGAGTGGATTTGGAATTTGATTGAGAATTTGGAAGGATGGAATTTGATTTTGAAGTAGATTTCGTTTATCTTTTAATGGTTCAAATTTTATTTTATTGTTTATTTAATGTTCATGTGAACTTGGTGTTTGTCATTTTTCAGATTTTTTTTTTAGAAAGTTTTCTTTTATTCTCTTTTTTTCTTTTACGTTCTTTGTTCGAAAGTTCATTTAACTTTAATGGCGTTTCCCGATCAATTTGCCAAAAGAGGTGAAGGCCGAAAACGTGACATGGTCACTTTCATTCCAATCATGTTGAAAATACGTCGTACGACTCGATGCGGAATATATTTCATACAATCCATGTAGACTCGAAACGAATTTGTGTATGATCTTTGTTGATCCATCAAAAGAATCATCTGTCAAAAAATCCATGTACGAATAGTGAGGTACATGGTCGATAACATCACCTTCCAAGCCATCCTTGGCGAGGATGCCGGTGGATGTACATTGGAGGTGTGATATTTCCCATGTAACTCGCGGCTCGTAAAGCGGAGGTTCTACTAGCTACGGATGCGGTTGGAAATGGTAAGGTATTTTCTTGTCGTCCATCCTCCGAAAGTAGCGAGATTCGCTACTGCGGCACTCTGGTATGCGATGCTTTGCGATATCTGCTCCGTTACCTTGCAATATCATGACGGAACCCACCGGTAAAGGTATCTTCTGCGGCCCTCGGAACTCACCGGGCTCGTTATCCGGAGGTCGGATCCGAACATGATGTTGCACTCATTCAAGAAAGAAACCGTGCGAGAAGGTCGACGAAGTCGTGGTGATCGATATGTGGGGGTATGCGGTCACCTGTTTGTAGATGTTGATAATGCGGTATTGGGTATGCGATATGCTTGGCGATACCCTCCATGTTATCGATCTTTTCACCATTCTCTTGATAACTAATGGCATCGGATCTACTTGCCCATGACGAAGTATCCACGGTGGGTTTCCCTTCACGTCTTCGACGAAAGTTGTAGCGACATCCGCATTGTATTGTGATTCTTCCTTTCCACGGCATCCATCTCGGGGTTCGAGTATGTATTTTCCCTCGGGCGGCTGCTCGGCCCATTCTTTTCGGATCCGGATACGATCCACGATTTCTTGTTGTTCATACTGCGAGAATACGTCGGTGTGTAGCTCGAGGCCTTCAGTATGTTGATTCTTCTTCCTTTAATTCTCTCGAAGTATTCGAAAGTTTTCTTTTCAACATTACGCATCCTCTCCGGCTCGTATTCCGGAATGATGCGAGATGGCGAGGCCTTGTGACATATTGTGGGATATATGGTTCAATCCCTTCACGTTCCCCGCATACCTCGGCTCCTCGGGGATGATGTACGTCGGGACATCCCGGGGTTGCTTACTACGACAAGGTCGTGCCTTGCTGGTGGTTCTATCCGGTGGCGTGGTAGCCTTCTTTCTTCGATCTTAGGAGATTTCCATGGTTCTTTCTGTTATTCTAGGAGTGGCCTCCTTTCTTCGAGTTCTGGTGAACCGGTGTCCTTGAAATGTGAGTGCTGACATTAGCGAGTTGTCTCGTCGCGAGTCAGCGGCTAGTTTTGTTAACATTTTACGGATGCGGCGATTCTTATTTCTTCGTTGCGTGGGTCGTGAGAGTAGCCCTCCGAACTTCTTGAATCTCTGCGGGCGCGGCGGCTGGCACGCTTGCCCTCGGCTGTAGCGACTACGGACTTTATTTTCTTATCTTCTTCGGTGTTTGCCTTTCTTTTCTTGTTGTTGGATTGGTGGCTTGGGCCACCCACTTTCATCATTTGTCTGCCGGGTAGTTCTTCTCGGTTAGCGGGACCCGGTCACTTTCCTCGTCTTGTAGGCTGCTTGGTGCGAAATGCGAGTCGATCTCGATTATCGCTCCATCTTTCACCCTCTTTTCATCGAGTGCGAGGCTTACGCCATTCTTAAAGTTCAAGACCGACGCTTGGTTCGACATTTCCTACGAAAAGACAAGGAAAAGGATCGAAGTGCTGTCTTAAGAACAAGAACATTAAGAAAATGTTTATTAAAGATACATTTTTTTTATTCTTATATTTTGAAATTTAACGGGGAATGAAGTAGGATAAGATGAGGGAAGAGATTTTGATTTGAAAAAGGAAACAAGGAAAACTTAATTATCATGATTTTATTTATCTTAGCACATTTTATTATTTTTGGGTTCGGACCCGATCACAAGTAATTACTTCACCCGTGTTTCTTAGGGATGAAGAATTCATTCCTTCGAAACATCGGGTAGCGTAATACTTTTCGAAGTATCGTCCGTTGATTGGAAGCATATGTCGTTCTCCACAGCGATTCACTAGGCTGGTAGGAACCTCACGAGTATCTTGCTTCGACCACGAACGGTCCTTCCCAGTGGGTTCAAATTTTCCTCTTATCTTGCGGTGTGCGAGAATAGGTCTCTTGAGAACGAGAACTAAATCACCAACTTTGAAGGTTCTTGGGCGGACCGGTTTGTCATGGGCTTGAACCATCTTAGCTTGGTATAGTTCTAAGTTCTGTTGCTTGCTGCAAGTCTTTTCCCTTCCAAGCTTTCTAATTCTTCGAGTCGTAGTACGGCGTTTTCTTCTGTCGTGATCTTGTTTGCAGCTGCGATTCCGAGTGAAGGAAGGCCGAACCTCTAAAAGGTAACCACTGCCTCGGACCCATACACCGGAGCGTAAGGTGTAGCTTGAGTAGGAGTTACGAAGGTTGTCGGTAGGCCCATAAGGCTTCTAACAATTTCTCGTGCCAATTTCTCTTATTATCGTCCGGGGTTTTCTTTAAGATTTGAACGAGAGTTTTATTAAAAGCCTCGGCGAGGCCGTTTGCTCTTGGGTAGTAAATTGTCGAGTATCGCCGGTCGATTCCGTGTCTCACGACAAAATTGTTGATTTGTGTGCTTCGAATGCGGCCATTATACGAGATGATCTGCGCGGCACTCCGAAACGGTAGACAACTTGGTTCTTGAAAAGCGTAGCACGTGGTGTGCTTTCACTTCTCTAAGTGGGCCGCCGCACGCTTGGAAAAGTAATGCAGTAGCTGCAAGAATGAAACGATGTCCTTTCGAAGATGGTGGTTCTATCGGACCCACTATATACGTACCCTGACATTCGAATGGCCGCGACGCGATTGTCGGGTGTAGCACATTTGGAGGTTGGTGTAGAACCACTCCGTGCACTTGGCATTGATGACGGCTCTTGGCGATTTTCATGCGGTCGGTCATCATCGAGGGCCGGTGGTACCCTAGTCTTTTAATTTTCATCTTCATCTTTGGACCCGGTGGTGAGCGCCACGAGTCTGAATGCACCTCTTTAACAATTTCACGGGCCTCGGACCCGCTTAGGCACCTTAGCCGCATTTGATCGAAAAGACCTTACTGTATAATGTGTTGTTTATTAATGCGTAAGACGAGTTCTTTTCTTGATGCGATGGGCCGGCGACCTATCCTCTGGTAGCTTTCTGTTTGCGGGTAGTGCATCGATGGTCATTGCCATGATCTTCGTGTTTTACGTCACTTCTTGCTAGTTGATTCTTTTCCTTCTTCGATTTGTGTATCATGTCATGTCAATGTTGTGATAGGACAGACGTCAGTGAGTCGACACTTCCATTGATTCATCTTGCAAACGAGGCAAATTCTTTTGCGAGACGGGCTAAAGCATCTGCTTAAAGCATTCTCTTTTCTAGGAATTTTGTAGATTGTCACATTTGGAATGCGTTCCAGCAGTTTGTATGGCATACTTTGGAAGTATTGTTCGAGTCTTGGCTTTAGAATTCTGTCTTGTCCGTGATACGTTGAATGATTACTTGTGAATCCCGTAGATGTTGATGTCTGTTATCCCCATTTGAATGGTTAATTCCGGTCCGTTATGAGGGCTTCGTATTACGCTTCGTTGTTTGTACACGGTTACGTCGAGTGGTAGGAGTATCTTAACATCCCCGCTCCGGTGTTATAAAGATTAGCCGATTCTGCCTTCACGGGCCTTATCACTTGCGATTCTTCGTCTTTGTGTCTTGAAGATGCTCCGTCGAAATACAATTCCCAACGTCGATCGTCGAGGTCTTCTAGGTTCATTATTTGTTCATCCGGCGGATCGTCGTTGAGAGGAGATTCGGCCGGCGAAAGGGTGTCTTTGCGGAAGTCTGCTAAGACTTGTCCCTTTACGGCACGCGAGAGGCACGAAAGTTATATCGAATTGCAATAATATCATTGACCATCACGGCAAGTCTGTAGGAAAGTGTTGGACGAGTCATCGAGTATTGCAATGGATTAAACTTCGAAATCGAGTTGACCTTATGAGAAAGCATGTAGTGCACGAGCTTTTGAGCGGCGAAGATCGGGGCCAAACAATGCTTTTCGATTGCGGGATACCTTACTTCCGTCGGAAGTAAACGACGACTTAAGTAGTAAAGAGCATTTTCTTTACCCTCATCATTGACACAGGCTAACGGGGCTCCGAGAGAGTCATCTAAAGCCGCGGTGTAAAGTATCGGCGATTACACTGAGAGCTGAGGCTGCTAAGACGGGAGGTGTCATTAAATATTGTTTAATGTCTTCGAAGGCCTTCGGCATTTCTCTTCCCGAATAAATTTGGCGTCCTTTTTAGCTAGTGCCGAGAAAGGTCGACACCTACGACGGGTTTGAGATAAAGCGTCGAAGATATGCCGGCTTCCCTTGAAAAGATCGTAGTTGTTTTAAGGTTTTGGGAGGCGGCATTTCTAAGATGGCTTTAATCTTCTCGGAGTCGATTTCAATTCCACGATGTCGGACAACGAATCCTAAGAATTTCCCGGAGGTGACGCCGAAGGCGCATTTTAAGGATTCATCTTAAGGTTAAATTGTCTTAATCGTTCGAAAACAATTCTCGAATCATACGAGTGGTTTTCCTTTACTTTGCTTTTGATGACGACATCGTCCACGTAACACTCGACTTGATTGTGGATGAGATCATCAAAAATTCTTGTCATTGCTCTTTGGTAAGTTGCTCCTGCGTTCTTCGATCCGAATGGCATCACTAGTGTAGCAAAATACTCCGATCGGCGTTCGAATGCTTTGTAAGCTTTTCATCTTACGGAGCCATTTTTATCTGGTTGTATCTCGAAGATCCATCCATGAATGAGAATATTTCATGTGTCGAAGCAATATCGATCATCGGTTCTGGAATTGGTAGAGGGAATTCATCTTTTGGACATGCCTTGTTTAAATCTGCGAAGTCCACACAAATTCGATCGACCATTCTTCTTTCGGCGGCACCACGTTGGCTAGCCGAGTCGGGTATTGTTCTTCACGGACAAATTTAGCGTCCATTAGCTTTTTAACTTCGGCTATGACTTGTTGTTCGATTTCTAGACGCATTCTTACGGGACCTTGTCGGTCGGGACGAAGTAGGATCTACTCTAGCTTATGGATTGCAACCTGCGGAGCTAATCACGGCATTTCATCGTAGCTCCAAGCAAAACGGTCTTTAAATTCCATTAATAACTTGATTATTTCTTCGGAGTCTTCTTTATTGAGTAAGGAGCTAACAAAGGTAGGTCTAGGCTCTTAGCTAGTACCTAAGTTAACTTCCATTAATTCATCTATTGTGGATTTAATTTCTTCTTCGAATTACGGTGGAGCGTCTCGATTTGTAAATCTTCGAGTTCGTACGTAGTTTCCATGCGGTTTTCATTGGACTTACAAGTGACAACCAAGCAAAATTCGGTATCGTCAGCCGACCTGCTTGTGCAGAATCCGAGTCCATACTTTGAATTGGGAGGACGGCCGGAGTTATTCCATAACTTTTCAAAATGTTGTGATTGGCCTTTTGTCCATTGTCGAGGTAAGAAACCACGTTGAATTAAATTTTGAACACGGGGAGAGTACCACTCGAAAGGTAATTCCATTAATTCGATGAAGTGACATCTTCGAATTGTACATTATTTTCGAGTTTTGGAGGAAGAAGCACCACGGTAGAATTTGATCGGCTTTGCACCGATCACTACGTACCTCTTTGACCTCCATACCCTCGATCTTATTAGAATGGATCGGAGTTAGGGTCATAGTATGTACGTAGTGGTTAATCTTCTCGTACATTGATTTGTATTCTTCGTTCTTTTCATCTTCGAGGGAGATCTTGTATTGCGGCTTCTTTCGACTTATTGTTCTTGCTTCTTGCTTGATTTCTTTTTCTTCTTCGGAACTATCATCCCGATCAACATTGATGGTTGGTTTCTTACAGTCCGATTGTCTGAGTGTCTCTACCACGGCCTCGTCCCCGGCCTCGACCTCGGATGCGAGTTGTGGAGAAACCTTCACCATCTCGCCGGAAGGGAGTGGTGAGTGGTTGTTGGACTAGAACTTCGGGTTCTTCGTTGTCTCGAACTTTCTTTGCTTCATTTGTTATGGTATCTCTGGAGAAGATTGTTTTCTTTGGCGGTGCATAATAAGGCTGCATCTTCATGGATTCCAATTTCATGTACGGAGAATGGTTGTAAGTCTCCTTTGATGCCTTTGTTCCCCTGCATCGTAATATTTGATGCATCGATGCGAGAGATGATGGTACCATCTCGTTTTCATGTATCCATGGTCGGCCCAGATAGAGCGTTGAACGACGTTTCGAATCGATTATATGAAATTTTGCGGTTGTCTTTGCTAAATCACCGGTCTTCATCGGTAGCGTTATTGACCGAGGGCTCTTTCTCCTTTACGGTTGAATCCTCTTAATAACATTTTGTCGGCCTCGAGCTCGCGAGCATCGATTTCCAAGTATGCTTAGTGTTCGAAGACTCATTATATTGATTGATGCTCCTGGATCCACAAAACTACGGAGAGCGTAAACTTCCCGATCGTAGCTGAAATGTACAACGGTCGGTTGTGATGCACTGTCCCAGTAGTAGGTCATTGTACGTGAAGGTGACACCTCGTTGTTCCTTTAACGAGCGAAACCTCATCTAAGGAATCTCCGGCCATTTGAGCTAAGCGAATTTCCGGATCGAAGTAAGGCCTTGATCGAGCTTCTCTCATCTCCTTTGATAAGATGAGAGCATCGTAGATGCTCGGTTTGGCCGGTAGTTTCCTAAGATGGGCTAGCACGTTGTAGTCCACTTTGTTCTCCTGCGTCTCGGCTTCTTCTCGAACGGGTATGTCTTCCGTGGGGTTGGTTCTTCTTGAACAACCACTGCTTTCCTTTGTCTTTTGGACCCATTCTTGGAGGTAGAACTTTTCCACTTCTTAGGTTGACTTCGTAATTTCTTCGAATCTAGTATTGAGTTTGTCGGTGTCTCCTCTCGAATCGGAATGGTAGCGCTCTTCGGCTTATCTTCCAAATGCGAAGGCTCTAACTCTATCGTAGCTGGAGCTCCTCGAAACTCGCGAGATAGATCCGTTGCTTGTTGAACTCTCGTAGCCTCCTTGATGGATGCCTTCTTCGTCATTGTGATCGTCGAGATCATGTATGATTTGAGAATTGTTGTTGGTATCGAAATCGACGCCGGATTGTCGCTAGTTACGTAATCGTTAGAAACGATCAAAACGTAGCCAACGCCATCACCCTTATCATTATATGATCCCACCGAAGTGAGCGAGATAATCATACAAAATCGAGAGGTTCGAGGGATTTCTCCCCGAATCGAAGCTGACTATCTCTAGGATAAGCGGCCCCTAGTCAGCCTTAGGAATCTCGGTCCCCTCTTCTTCGTCGATTTTCTTCTTCTCTTCGATTTTCTCTGTCGAGGTGGTTCCTCCATCGCAAGTGATAGTACCGGCTTAACGGGTCTCGAACTACGAATTGAAGCTCGCACGAAGCGGTTCGGATGTTGTCTAAAATCTTCTTCGAAGATCTCGTCCGGAGCGGTAGTCCATCCATCGTTGGTTGCATAGGGATCTATCGGAATGACGGGATCGGTTGAGATAACATTGACGGAACCTCCTTTACGGGGTTCCTTCATGTACTCCTTCGGGATTGTTATATTTCCTTTCCGAAGGTTGTCGTTGAGCCAACTTTTGAAGGTAATGCAATCTTCATCTTGTGCCCGAGCATCCGATGGTAGGGGCGAAAGTTGGGATCACCTTTCTTGTTGACTTCCTCCGGTCTTTTGGGCTCGGCAGTTGGAAATACTGGAGTTTTCATTAAGCTACGGAACATCTTTGGTCTTGCTTCATTTTTGAACGGATATTCTCTGCTCGAAGCTCCCTCGATGTACGTTGCGGACGAGACGGTTGTTCATGCTTGCGGAGACGACTGATCATTTGGACCGGGGTTGCTTGGTAATTTTGTTGTGGTTCTTTGCGGCCGTTACGGTGGTATTTGCATCGGTTGTTTGCCTTTGTCAGCTGCTGCAGCGACCCCGAGATTTCTTTTCGAAAGTCTTCACAGGCTACGCTTGTCAGTCTTGTCGGCGAAACTTAATTGCTTCGCCTCTTCTTGCAAGCTTCCGGCCTTGCTTAACAACTTCTCAAAAGTCTTAATAGTGAATCCCTTGAGGAGAAGTGCTTATCGGGCCGTGAATGCTTTTAAGCAAGATGCCGACTGCATGTTGTTCTTGCGGTTGTGGTTCACACTTCATACTTAAATTTCTCCATCGAAGTATGTAATCCACTAGAGTTTCATTCGGCCTTTGTTTCTCTACCACTAAATCACCTATAGTGATGTGGTGTTGAGCTCCGACAAATCGCTTAATGAAGAGGCTCTCTAGCTCTGAGAATGTCTTTACAGATCCATTGGGTAATTCTGCATACCAGTCGAAGGCGATCCACGACGGGCTGCTAACGAGCTGTCGGAAGAGTAGCGCATCGCTCCCGCCGGCATGTGCAACAGCGGCACGAAAGTGTGCAACATCTTGTCGGGGTTCCCGGTTCCATCGAAGGTCTTAAACGGAGGTGGTACGAAGCCCTTCGGGTATTGGACGGCGTCGAATTCTTCGGGTAAGGTCTGCCGTCCGAATAGATGTCCCGTTCTTCGATTGTGCTAGGGCTTCTCGCTTTCTGCTGCTCTGCAAGTTCTTGATATCCTTTTCGGGGATCATACTTTGTGTTGTATCCTTTTTAGCTGGTCATCCCCATTGACGGATGTAATCTCCTTTCCTCCGTCTACGATGTGAATGACTTACGGGGTGTCTCTCTATGTGGTTGTACTTGACTTTGGAGAGTGGCCGGAGCTATGGCCATCTCTTCCATTCTCTTCGCCATTTGAGCGATCGTGTCGTCCTTTTCCTGAAGTTGTCTCTTCATCGGTTACGGCTCCTCTCTTCTGCTAGTTGCGGGAGCACCTTGAGAAGATGATGAAGCTCGTGTCTCGACCATGTTGATTTGCATATTCGTTGTCCATGAATTCCGATGAGTCGATCTCATCTCCGAACTTTTCTTCTCTTTCTTTTGCCAACCGTCGGATGTCGGTTCTCGGCTTTTCCATGGCATCTTCTAGCGGAGCTTCTGTGTATCTTTGTGGTTGTCATGCGATGGTTGCGGGTCCTTTTTCACGAGTCCCCTTCATCGCGGTAGCACTTTCTTCGATTCCGGCCTCTGGCGAGACTTTCTTTCTCGGAGCTGCTTGTTTCAATCTCAGCTTGCCCGTAGTGGGACGCCACACCATCCTTCCAGCGGCGGAAGGTCTAGGACCGGATGGTACGTTGGCTAAATCTTTGGAAGGTGGTATCCTCCTGTCTGTAATCCGATACTACGACGGGCGGGCTAGCCTTCATTCTCTTGCTTGGCTTTTCTATCATGACGGCGGGTTCTACTCGGGGCCCAAGACGGGATTTGGTCAGCACCCGTCCTATCCTTCGTAGAATTTCCGACACGGGGCAATTTTCCTTCTTTGCTTAGCTTTCTACCAAAGTTTGCGGTCGAGCGAACGGCGTAGTTCGATTCTTTTCTTGCGAGCTATTGTTGTAGTATGCGGGGTCGTGGTAATGTGGCGGCAATCTTGCGAACATTCTCCTCGTCCTCTGCGGCGGAGAGGGGATGGAACTGCTTCCTCCCAAAAGTGGTATGTAGTCGGGCGGTGGTGTATATTGCAGTAGCGGTGTATATTACGGCAGCTGCGGAATTTCCTCAGGGAAGGCAATCTCGGCGGCTACGGCTTCCACTGGCGATCCTTCTATTTCTATTTCTTCTTTGGGTCTTTGTCGGCGAAGGAATCTTCGAGCTGGACCCGATTTCGAAGACGAAGGTCTTACGGGAAGATCCGTACCCTCCACGGTAACGGGTTTATCATAGTTACGGATTCCTTTCCCCTTTGATTTGGCGAAGTCGGGGTAGGTGCGGAAGCAACTAGACCGGTGGGGGTAGTGAGAGCGGTCCTCCTGCGGACGGCGGTACTCCTCCTAGTCGGGACCCTTTGCGGGGAGGAAACTCTTGGGTCGACCTAAGGTTGAACTCGAGCGGTGGTTCCTCGGCTTCGAGATACCTTGTTTGTCGGTGCGAAAGGGAGACGTCGGTGACTTTGACGTTCGTGTTTTCAAATCCCTGTCCAAATCGGATGACCCCATTGTCGGGCGGCTCATCCTTATAGACGGCGAAGTCCGATCCGTTGGTGAAGGAGAAAATCGGTTTTGGGGCTTCCATTTCTGCAAGGTAGATTAGGTTGTCGGTCCGAGCTATGCTTCTTTTCTTCGGGACGAAAAGAAAGGAATTGAAAAGAGTCCGAACTCATTCTTTGTTCATGTATTTATAAGAAGGAATTATTTGTTAAAAGAATCACTTATTAGAGGGTTTGTTTATTTAGAACGGAATGTTCGAAAGGTGTAGAGAAGGTAAGGAATCGATTCGAAAGGAAAAGAAAGTCTTAAGCGAGACTTCCCGACTCGAAGGATCACTCTAAACTAACACCTATTGGGGTCCACCCACCTCGAAATGAGGTAAAAGGATCTCGGAACCTCTCTGTTTAGGGGTGTTTAAACGAGTGGCTCCTAAATCCGAGAGAATGTTGGCTATACTTGTTCGAGATAGAAATGAACATAGTATTCCAACGGAAAGAAGGAGTAGTTTGATCCATTAGGGACATGGATACACTACCGATTTTTGAAAGCAGAATTATTTGATTATAATGGAGAGAGGAATTCTCCCCAGCGGAGTCGCCAGAAATTCTGTCGGCATATTTTTAGGTCGTGTTTTATTTTGAAGAGGGGTCGCCTAACAGAAATCTGTCGGCGAATTTTTAATTTAATTAAAATAAATAATTTGAAAAGTAGTATTTGATTTTGAAAATAATTTTAAATTTGAAGGTTTTAAGATATGAAATTAAACCGACCTCACATCCCGAAATAGTTTATATAAACGAGCACCGCACCTGGCTAGGTGTATCATCCTAAGGATAGACACGCTTGCTTGATGGTGGGGCTTGATTAAATAAACTAGAAGATTAGTGACATCCGTTTGGTGCGCGAACCAATTTTATAAGCCGAACAAGTTTCCCATGCTTAATATGAAAACATTAAACGGGGTTTATATTACACAGGTTCTTTAAAATTCCTATAAGGGCAAGCCCTATAGTTAATTACATCTTAAGTGACGGGAATCACATAAGAAAACTCTCGATAATAATCGATGATTCTGCTCTCAAGAATTTGAAAGTTTAAGGTTTTCGAAGATTGAACTTTGGAGTTTCGATAGGGAATGGATCAAATCTTTGGAACATTTTGTTTTGTGAATCGAAAGGAAGAAAGGTAGGAGAAATCAACTGATTCGAAGTGAACTTCGATAATTTCCCGACTATCCTATCGTTTGGCTTGAATTTAGGAAAGTCCTAATGTTTATTTGATATTTCGATCTTGCCGATTTCAATTAATTAGGGCTTATATTTGTATGATAAAATCAAACAAATAGCACTAGAAGATGTGAGGGTTTATTGTCGTATCGGACGATTACCTCGGAATCTTAAGGCTAGGTTAGGGCTTAATTTGCAATGCAAATGCACTAACGAAGAGTTGAGGATTTATGTTGCACTAGGCGAGCTACCTCGAAGTCCTATGGCTTGGTTGTTTTAATTCTAGGAAAGTTTTCTTGAAGTAGACTCGGGTTTCTGTGATGACGATGGTCGTGCTTTGCCTATAATACTCACGAGCTCCTTGTTGTTGCGAGAGGTTTAGTTTTAGAAACCATAAATCGGGAGTTGAGAAAAGTGTTTTGGTTTAGAGAAAATCTTAATTTCCAGGTGTTTTTTATGTTTTATTTAAAACAAATCTTAAAGTTGATTATAACGACACCGGTTAAGATCCCACGGTTCCATCCTTCGGCATCATTATTTTTATCGGATTCACTTAGTCCGAGATGAATTTGCTAAACTCGACTGAATGAGTTCCACACTTTCATTTAGACCGTGGGAAATCCCGTTAGCAACACGTAGGTTACATCATCAGAGGTATTCCGATCATCCGACGGGACGTTTTAATTTAGTTGTAATTGTAGTTTTGTGTTACGTTTGTGATTAAATTTTGAGTTGTTTTATATTTTGAAATGTTGTGGCGGTGAATTTTATCTTGCGATGACTTTTAACTTAATTTTGGTTTTCGGTTTTAGGGGCTATCCTAAAGGTGTGGGTTTTCATGCAAGCTGTTGTTTTATCATGCGAAAAGTAAAATGCATTTGCAATAAAGTAAATTGCGAGAAAGTAAATTGCAAGAAAGTAAATTGCGATAAAATAAAAGCGTACACGGAGGGTCTTCCAGTCATCCAATTTGCACTTAAAACACGATTAGAATATTTAAGCAAGTTCCTAGGTAAAGGCTAAGGGAAAGGTTATGGTTTTACTACAAATTCCTAATCCTATGGCTGATCATCTCCTATGACGTCTAGGTTCTTTGGGTTTTGGTTTAAGGACGATTTTCTTCATCGAAGAATAATCAAATTGATTGTTCTTATAAATATCCTATCATATTGAGGAAGTGCTTAAGAAGGATCTTAAACATCTTTTCGATATTTCTAGAAGTTATTTTAAGTCCAAATGAATTTAATTATATAAATGAATCGATCGTCGAGGTTTTCAAGTCTTGTTAACTTGCTCGATGAACTAGGACATTTGAATATCATATGAGTGAAGTAACACTTCATTTAATGTTTCATTTAGGAGTTATAATAATCGAAAGCTTTCGAGGGTAAATTAATATTCAAATGATTTGATTTAAGTTAAAGGGTTTAAATTTGGAATAGTGTTGAAGTTGCTTTATATTTAGTTTAATTTAATTTAATTTGATTTGATGTTTAATTAATTTGATTTAATTTAATTTAATTTAATTATTTAATTTAATTTAATTTTATTTAATTTAATTTAATTATTTAATTTAATTTAATTTTTTAATTTAATTTAATTTAATTATTTAATTTAATTTAATTTAATTGTTTAATTTAATTTAATTTAATTTTAATTAATTTAATTTAATTTTAATTAATTTAATTTAATTGTTTAATTTAATTTAATTTAATTTTAATTAATTTAATTTAATTTTAATTAATTTAATTTAATTGTTTAATTTAATTTAATTTAATTTTAATTAATTTAATTTAATTGTTTAATTTAATTTAATTTAATTATTAAATTTAATTTAATCTTAATTTAATTTATCTTTAATTTACTTTATTTTTAATTTTAATTGAAATTTCAAAAGATTTTAATAATTTAATTAAGTCTTTTAATATTTTAAATTTGAGTTATCATTTTAATTAAAAATTGAGTATTAGTTGATATAATTAATTTAGGGATTTTTAAATTAAAGAATAAATCTCTTCCTAATAAAGATCCCTTATTTTAATAATTCCAATTTTATTATTCTTCCAAATTTAATCTATTATTTAATTAAAGTTTAATCATTTTAAAATTATTTAATGGGTTTCTACCCTTTAATTATTTAAATTTCAATCATCAAATCAGATTAGGATCAAATATTTTACTTGTTGATTTTTTATTAAACCTAAAGTTTTAATTAAGGATTAAAGATTAATTACCATTTTACCCTTTAAGCTTAATAATTTCATAACTCATTAAATTGAATTCAAATGAACCTGAAATTTTTATGTGACTTCACTCATATGTCGATAAAGACATGAGAGGAGAAAATGTGATTTTTCTGTATTTAATTTATTTATATAATTATTTTTGGTGGAAAATAGAGATTTTCGAGGAAAATTTGATAACATGACCAAAAGAAAGTTTCTGTCCTTAAGAAAATTAGGGGACATTCCTAATAACCAGAGAAGCACTTGGACCAATTTTGGTGATTTTTGAATTATATTATTTTTATTATAATTATTTTGAGTTTTGGAGTGTTAATTAATTTAAAAATAAAATAAATGTTGAAAAATGGATTTTATATTTTTCAAAAATCTCTCTGATATCAAGGAAACCAGAGAATCAAATTTTGCAATTTTCTGATTTTTCTATGATTTATAATAATTATTTTAGTGAAAATGCTAGAAAATACATTTTTTTAATTTTAAAATTACCCTAGGGCTTTAAAATTTAATATCTCACTAAATAGACTTAGGAAAAATGTGGGATTTGTTCCTAAGTGATTAAAATTCAAAATGTGACATTTTGGTGAATTTTATTATTTTTGTGATTTTTATTATTTTTTAATTATTAAAAATATTAAAATATTATTAAAAATCAACTTTTTTAGAAAATTGAAATTTTAATTTTCTTAGGTTCCCCTGATATCAGAGAGGCTCCAAAACCAATTTGGTGAATTTTTGAAAAGTATTTTAAAAGTTATGAATTTTTAAAGTTTAAAATGGCTAAGTGGCTTAATCGACCCGATTAGTGGGGCTAACGAAGTCCGATTGACCTCAAATTTTTATGGTGGATTCCTCTGATCCTAAAGGTCAGTGGAGAATTGATTTCAAGTCAATTTGATACCTGGTTAACTCTAATTAATTAAAGACTATTTTGGGTGTTTAAGCAGCTAGGGTTAATGCGAGTGAATTAACTCGAGTCCTATTTTTCCTAGGGTTCTCTGGTCGTAAGGAACATCACCAAATATTTCTAGAATTTATTTCACAACATGCTAATTTTTGGAATTAAAATACTCAAAACGGCAACATGCATTTGAAAAATAAATAACTTTTCACAGAGATGGCCTCGACCTTGGAAAATTCGGGGAATGTTCCCGAGTTCGAGAGGCTTCAGCTTCTATGGTCTCGTGCCATGGTGAATTGTATACATGCATGGAGAATTAAATGTATGCAGAGAGTAAATAAATCATAAAAAATAAAATACTTAATTAAATTAAATGATTTCTTTTCCACATTATTCTCCTGCATTCACTTGAGCGAGGGGGTATTTTTATTTTATTTTTGTGATTTTTCTACACAAAGATATGGATTTTTGAAGTTTAGGGAATTAAATAAATAAGAAAATACCCTAATTTTCTATTTATCCACGCGGCGCCGGCGAGAACCTCGGCGACTCCGAACGCACGCGCGTCGCGCTCCCGTGTCGACGCCGCCACGCGAGTCGGCGGCCCGGGCCCCGCGGTTCTCGTACCGTCTCACGGTCCGACGCAATCCGGCCGTCCGTGCGCGCGTGTATCGAATGGACGGCATCCGTTCATCGTCCCCAAATGTTCTCGCCGAGAGCCGTCCACACTAAATCCACCAGATCTCGCTCGATTCTCGATGGATTTTCATGTTCTTATGCTCTATGGATTCGTCTTGAAGAGACGAATACATCATACGGCTAACATGCATTGAAACTAAGGAATTCGAAATGAAGAATCTCCGAAGCTCGGGATGAAGAGTTAGCTCATACCTTGGCTCGGAGAAGTGTGGCTTCGATACGAGAGTTGTTGCACCTTCGATTGGGTCCCGATGAGCTCCGGATGAAGTCTCTGGTGCAGTGAGTTGTACGGATATGATTTCGACCAAGCCCGATCACAAAGCTTGGAGAGCTGGAGCAGGCTGGGTGGCTACGGAGATGGGGCTTTTGGTGGTGGACACCTTCCCTTGGTGCGAGTGAAGGTGTAGAGCCAATCAATTTGGGAATTGGCTCGCTTGTGGAGAAGTGTCCTGGTTTTTGGGCTAAAGTTTGAGCTCGAAAGTGGGCTCAGCTAGAAGGAATTGGGGCTGGAATTCGGTGGAGATCGGGTGCTCTATGTGTAGAGAGTGATGCAGGTGATTTTGGCAGAGTTTCCTTAAGGTTTTTGTTTCGGCTCTCCCATGGCCGAGAGGGGTGGAGTTTAAATAGGAGAGGGTGGAAGGCCTCTCGGAGGGAGTTAGGGCTTGGGATCGAGTTTGCTGCGGTGAGGAGAAGATCGGCCATGGTGACCACTAGGCATGGGGCGGCTCGGCAAGTGAGAATTTCAATGTTGGCTCACATGTGAGCTCTCGGCCATGGTTTTTCCGGCGGCACGGTGGCCGGCCGGCCGAGCAATGGTCACCATCTTGGTCGGGTGGGTCGAGGTGCAGGGTTTAGTGTAGGCGGTTGAGGTTTGACATGTGTAAAGGAGTTTGATTTAAATGGAATGGGAGAAGGCTCACTTTGGCTTGGTTTGGGTCAACCCACCATTTTGGGCTTGGTGCACCCTTCCAAGCTGCGATTTTGAGTTGAGGGAATCATTTAGGTCGGCTCTAGAAGGAATGGTGAAGTCTCCGTCCATGATGAGGTGGCTAAACATGGTTTAGTGTGTGACATGATTAAGGTAAAAAAGGGTTAAAGGAGGTTTAAGAAAGAACCCCCTCTTCTTGCCATAAATGGACTAATGACAAGTCGAAAGCCCTCATGGCTTCATGTGGCTTGAGAATGGCTTGTTCATGGCTTCATTTGGCTTGGGAAAAGGTTGATTTGTTTCATGAAAAGGGTTTTAAGAATTTTGGATGTTTTGATGGAAATTTGTATGAAACTTGATTTGGAATAATTTGATGGTGACTTTAGGACTTAGGTAATGGATTTAATTAAATGGATGACAAATGGAGATGTCATGTGGGCTTTAGGGTAGATTTGGGCTTTTGAATTTTGAAGGAAATGGGCTTTTAAGAAGGTTTAAGGGAAGTGGGCTTTTAAGTTTAAGGATGTGTTCATGGATGGGAATTTTTGTAGAGGTTTGGGCCAAATAGTTGTTGGTTTTGGTTTAGGGATGTTTCATGAATAACTTGAAATAGATTTAAGGTGGTTTGGGTTTGAATTGGGTTGAATTTGGGTTTATTTGGTAAATGGGCCAATGTAGGTCAAATTGGGCTAACTTGGGCCAATGTTGGGCTAGGGTTGAAATTGATGTAAAATAAATATTAAGAAATGTTTATGGGAATGTTTCAAAGAGGTTTTGGCTTTGGTTGGGTTTTAATTTTGAGGTTTGGGCCTATTTGGGTTAGATTTGGGTTTAGGTCGAAATTGGGCTTTTTGATTTTGGGTTGAATTTGAGTGGGGTTTGGGTCAAAATCTTGGGCAAATCATGTTAGTGTTTTGTTTATGAGGATGTTAAGGAAGGTTTAGAAAAGATTTGGGGTTAATTGGAGTTGAATTGGGTTAGTTTGGGCTAAGTTTGGGTCATGGGTCCAAATTTGGGCTTTAAGGCCCAAAGTGAAATTGGATCCAAATGTCAATCAAATTGGACTTGGATTTGGTCTAAATTGGTATTGGGAATGTTGAATTGAAGTTTAGAATTGAATTGGACCAAAATTGGGGTCAATTGGGTAGGTTTGGTTTGACATTGGGTCCACTTTGGGTTAAAATGGGTCGATTTGGGGGTTTTGACAAAAGTAGGGTAAATTGACAAAATTGGCCCATGGTGTAGTTGGACAAAATGAAATTGGGAATATTTGGGATTTTCTGGAATTTTCTGGGAATTTTCTGAATTTTTGGATTTTTAGGCCAGAAGGGTATTTTGGGTATTTGGAGGGTATTGGGGGGTATTTTTGGAATTTTTGGTATTTTTGGGTATGGATAGTCAATTTGAGTGATGTGGAGGTGTTTGGGATTGATTTTGGAAAATTTTAGGTAATTTGGAGATTTTGCAAAAATTTGGGTAATTCGAGGTTTTGGGTAGGTTTAGTAGGTGTAGGGTCCGGGGGTCAAAAATTGAAAATTTGGGAAATTGAAGATTGGGTGAATTTGGGTGGGGTGAAATCATTTTGGTTGAGCCATGAAGCCATTTCAAGCCCATATGAGCCATGAAAGGACTCATTTGAGGCATTCAGCTATGTTGTTCCTAACCCTGCTTAGCCGAGGGCTTAGGGGTTAAGGACCATCCATGTGAATCACCTACATGAGTCGGGAGGTCGAAGTTGGGTATGGGTGTGGTTTTAGGAAGTGTGTGGAAATGTAGTGTGTAAGTGTAGTGTATGTCGGCCCCTTCACCGGACCGGGCCGCCGGGCGATCTAAGGCCGAAGAGTCTATAGGAACTCGTCCTTTAAACTTCCATATTGATTTCGACCCTACAGGTGATTAGGGGTCTATAGTCGAAGTTTGTGGAGTTTGCGGGGAGTTTAGAAGTGGTTTGAATTTCTAAAAGGCGGGTCCCAATTCTAGTCCTCTAAGATAGTCAAAGGAAAAGCCTAAGGCTAGATCCTAAGCACTAAAAAGAAGAAAAGGAAGACCTCATCAAAAATGAGGTCAACAGTTATCCCCATTTAAATGGTTAATTCCAATCCCGTTATGAGGGTTTCGTATTCTGCTTCGTTGTTTGTACACGGTTACGTCGAGTGGTAGGAGTATCTTAACATCCCCCGCTCCGGTGTTATAAAGATTAGCCCGGTTCACCTTACTAGGGCACTATCACTTGCGACTCTTCGTCTTTGTGTGCTTGAAGATGCTTCGTCGAAATATAATTCCCAACGTCGATCGTCGAGGTCTTCTAGGTTCATTATTTGTTCATGCGGCGGATCGTCATTGAGAGGAGATTCGGCGGCGAAAGGTGTCTTTGCGAGGAAGTCTGCTAAGACTTGTCCCTTTACGGCACGCGAGAGGCACGAAAGTTATATCGAATTGCGATAATATCATTGACCATCAGCAAGTACGCCGGAAAGTGTTGGACGAGTCATCGAGTATTGCAATGGATTAAACTTCGAAATCGAAGTTGACCTTATGAGAAAGCATGTAGTGCACGAGCTTTTGAGCGGCGAAGATCGAGGCGCAAACAATGCTTTTCGATTGCGGGATACCTTACTTCCGTCGGAAGTAAACGACGGCTTAAGTAGTAAAGAGCATTTTCTTTACCCTCATCATTGACACAGGCTAACGGGGCTCAGAGAAGTCGTCTAAAGCCGCGGTGTAAAGTATCAGTGGTCTACACAGGCTAGAGTTGCTTAAGACGGGAGGTGTCATTAAATATTGTTTAATGTCTTCGAAGGCCTTCGGCATTTCTCTTCCCAAATAAATTTGGCGTCCTTTTTAACTAGTGCGAGAAAGCTGACACCTACACGACGGGTTTGAGATAAAGCGTCGAAGATATGCCGGCTTCCTTGAAAAGATCGTAGTTGTTTTAAGGTTTTGGGAGGTGGCATTTCTAAGATGGCTTTAATCTTCTCGGGTCGATTTCAATTCCACGATGTCGGACAACGAATCTAAGAATTTCCGGAGGTGACGCCGAAAGCGCATTTAAGGGATTCATCTTAAGGTTAAATTGTCTTAATCGTTCGAAAACAATTCTCGAATCATACGAGTTGGTTTTCCTTTACTTTGCTTTTGATGACCACATCGTCCACGTAGCATTCGACTTGATTGCGGATGAGATCATCAAAAATTCTTGTCATTGCTCTTTGGTAGGTTGCTCCTGCGTTCTTCGATCCGAATGGCATCCTTTGTATAGCAAAATACTCCGATCGGCGTTACGAATCTTTGTAAGCTTTTCATCTTACGGAGCCATTTTTATCTGGTTGTATCCGAAGATCCATCCATGAACGAGAATATTTCATGTGTCGAAGCAATATCGATCATCGGTTCCGGAATCGGTAGAGGGAATTCATCTTTTGGACATGCCTTGTTTAAATCTGCGAAGTCCACACAAATTCGATCGACCATTCTTCTTCTTAGCGGTACCACATTGGCTAACCGAGTCGGGTATTGTTCTTCACGGACAAATTTAGCGTCTGATTAGCTTTTTAACTTCGGCTATGACTTGTTGTTCGATTTCTAGACGCATTCTTACGGGACCTTGTCGATTGGAGCGAAGTAGGATCCACTCCTAGCTTATGGACTGCAACCTCCGGAGCTAATCCCGGCATTTCATCGTAGCTCCGAAGCAAAACGGTCTTTAAATTCCATTAATAACTTGATTATTTCTTCGGAGTCTTCTTTATTGAGTAAGGAGCTAACAAAGGTAGGTCTAGGCTCTTTGCTAGTACCTAAGTTAACTTCAGTTAACTCATCTATTGTGGATTTAATTTCTTCTTCGAATTCCGGTGGAGCGTCTCCGATTTGTAAATCTTCGAGTTCGTACGTAGTTTCCATACGGTTTTCATTGGACTTGCGAGTGAGAACCAAGCAAAATTCGGTATCGTCGGCCCGACCCTGCTGTGCAGAATCCGAGTCCATACTTTGAATTGGGTGGACGACCGGAGTTATTCCATAACTTTTCAAAATGTTGAGATTGGCCTTTTGTCCATTGTCGAGGTAAGAAACCACGTTGAATTAAATTTTGAACACGGGGAGAGTACCAATCAAAAGGTAATTCCATTAATTACGATGAAGTGACATCTTCGAATTGTACATTATTTTCGAGTTTTGGAGGAAGAAGCACCGCGGTAGAATTTGATCGGCTTTGCACCGTCACTACGTACCTCTTTGACCTCCATACCCTCGATCTTATTAGAATGGATCGGAGTTAGGGTCATAGTATGTACGTAGTGGTTAATCTTCTCGTACATTGATTTGTATTCTTCGTTCTTTTCATCTTCGAGGAGATCTTGTATTGCGGCTTCTTTCGACTTATTGTCATTGCTTCTTGCTTGATTTCTTTTTCTTCTTCGGAACTATCTTCCCGATCAACATTGATGGCGGGTTTCTCTGCGTCCGGTGTCCTAATGTCTCTACCACGGCCTCGTCCCCGGCCTCGACCTCGGATGCGAGTTGTGGAGAAACCTTCACCATCTCGCCGGAAGGGAGTGGTGAGTGGTTGTTGGACTAGAACTTCGGAGTTCTTCGTTGTCTCGAACTTTCTTTGCTTCATTTGTTACGGTATCTACTGGAGAAGATTGTTTTCTTTGGCGGTGCATAATAAGTTGCATCTTCATGGATCCCGATCTCATGTACGGAGAATGGTTGTAAGTCGCCTTTGATGCCTCTGTTCCCCTCCATCGTAATATTTGATGCAGCGATGCGAGAGATGATGGTACCATCCTGTTTTCATGTATCCATGGTCGGCCCGGTAGAGCGTTGAACGACGTTTCGAATCGATTATATGAAATTTTGCGGTTGTCTTTGCTAAGTCACCGGTTTTCATCGGTAGCGTTATTGACCGAGGGCTCTTTCTCCTTTACGGTTGAATCCTCTTAATAACATTTTGTCGGCCTCGAGCTCGCGAGCATCGATTTCCAAGTATGCTTAGTGTTCGAAGACTCATTATATTGATTGATGCTCCTGGATCCACCAATACTGCGGAGAGCGTAAACTTCCCGATTGTAAGCTGAAATGTACAACGGTCGGTTGTGATGCTATGCATCCCAGTAGTAGGTCATTGTCCAGTGAAGGTAACACCTCGTTGTTCCTTTAACGAGCAAACCTCATCTAAGGAATCTCCGGCCATTTGAGCTAAGCAAATTTCCGGATCGAGTAAGGCCTTGATCGAGCTTCCCTCGTCTCCTTTGATAAGATGAGAGCATCGTAAATGCTCGGTTTGGCGGTAGTTTCCTAAGATGGGCTAGCACGTTGTAGTCCGCTTTGTTTCCATGCGTCTCGGCTTCTTCTCGAACGGGTATGTCTTCCTTTGGGGTTGGTTCTTCTTGAACGACCACACTCTTTCCTTTGTCTTTTGGACCCATTCTTGGAGGTAGAACTTTTCCACTTCTTAGGTTGACTTCTGTAATTTCTTCGAATCTAGTGTTGAGTTTGTCGGTGTCTCCTCCTGAATCGGAATGGCTAGCTCTTCGGATTATCTTCCAAATGCCGAAGGCTCTAACTCTATCGTAAGCTGGAGCTCCTCGAAACTCACGAGATAGATCCGTTGCTTGTTGAACTCTCGTAGCCTCCTTGATGGATGCCTTCTTCGTCATTTTGATCGTCGAGATCTTGTATGATTTGAGAATTGTTGTTGGTATCGAAATCGACGCCGGATTGTCGCTAGTTACGTAATCGTTAGAAACGGTCAGAACGTAGCCAACGCCATCACCCTTATCATTATATGATCCCACGAAGTGAGCGGATAATCATACAAAATCGAGAGGTTCGAGGGATTTCTCCTCCGAATCGGAAACAACTATCCTAGGATAAGCGGCCCCTAGTCTAGCCTTAGGAATCTCGGTCCCCTCTTCTTCGTCGATTTTCTTCTTCTCTTCGATTGTCTCTGTCGAGGTGGTTCTTCTATCGCGAGTGATAGTACCGGCTTAACGGGTCTCGAACTACGAATTGAAGCTCGCACGAAGCGGTTCGGATGTTATCTAAAATCTTCTTCGAAGACCTTGTCCGAGCGGTAGTCCATCCATCGTTGGTTGCATAGGGGTCTATCGGAATGACGGGATCGGTTGAGATAACATTGACGGAACCTCCTTTACGGGGTTCCTTCATGTACTCCTTCGAGATTGTTATATTTCCTTTCCGAAGGTTGTCATTGAGCCAACTTTTGAAGGTAATGCGATCTTCTATCTTGTGCCCGAAGCATCCGATGGTAGGGGTAAAAGTTGGGATCACCTTTCTTGTTGACTTCCTCACGGTCTTTTGGGCTCCGGCAGTGGAAATCTGGAGTTTTCATTAGGCTGCGGAACATCTTCGGTGCTGCTTCATTTTTGAACGGATATTCTGCGCTCGAAGCTCCCTCGATGTACGTTGCGGACGAGACGGTTGTTCATCTTGCGGAGACGGCGATCGTGCTGGACCGGGGTTGCTTGGTAATTTTGTTGTGGTTCTTGCGGCCGTTACGGTGGTATTTGCATCGGTTGTTTGCCTTTGTCAAGCTGCTAGCGATGATCCGGATTTCTTCTCGAAGGTCTTCACCGGCTTACGCTTGTCCGTCTTGTCGGCAAAACTTAATTGCTTCGCCTCTTCTTGCAAGCTTCCGGCCTTGCTTAACAACTTCTCAAAAGTCTTAATAGTGAATCCCTTGAGGAGAAGTCTTGATCGGGCCGTGAATGCTTTTAAGCGAGATGCTGGCTGCATGTTGTTCTTGCGGTTGTGGTTCACACTTCATGCTTAAATTTCTCCATCGAAGTATGTAATCCACTAGAGTTTCATTCGGCCTTTGTTTCTCTACCACTAAATCACCTATAGTGATGTGGTCGTGAGTTCCGGCAAATCGCTTAATGAAGAGACTCTCTAGCTACGAGAATGTCTTCACGCAAACCGTTGGGTAATTCGCATACCGGTCGAAGGCGATTCTGACGAGGCTAGCCTAACGAAGCTGTCGGAAGAGTAGCGCATCGCTCCCGCCGGCATTGCAACAAGCGGCACGAAAGTGTGTAACATGCTTGTCGGGGGTTCCCGGTTCCGTCGAAGGTCTTAAACGAGAGGTGGTACGAAGCCTTTCGGGTATTGGACGGCGTCGAATTCTTACGAGTAAGATGCTGCCGTCCGAATGGATGTCCCGTTCTTCGATTGTGCTAAGGCTTCTCGCTTCTGTTGCTGCACAAGTTCTTGATATCCTTTTCGGGGATCATACTTTGTCTTGTATCCTTTTCGGTTGGTCATCCCCATTGACGGATGTAATCTCCTTTCCTCCGTCTACGATGTGAATGACTTACGGGGTGTCTCTCTATGTGGTTGTACTTGACTGCGGAGAGTGGCCGGAGACTATGGCCATCTCTTCCATCCTCTTCGCCATTTGAGCGATCGTGTCGTCCTTTTCACGAAGGTTGTCTCTTCATCGGTTACGGCTCCTCTCTTTACTGCGCATGCGGGAGCACCTTGAGAAGGTGATGAAGCTCGTGTCTCGACCATGTTGATTTACGCATATTCATTGTCCATGAATTCCGATGAGTCGATCTCATCTCCAGAACTTTTCTTCTCTTTCTTTTGCCGACCGTCGGATGTCGGTTCTCGGCTTTTCCATGGCATCTTCTAGTGGAGCTTTACGTGTATCTTTGTGGTTGTCGTGCGATGGTTGCCGGGTCCTTTTTCACGAGTCCCCTTCATTGCGGTAGTACTTTCTTCGGATTCCGGCCTCTGGCGAGACTTTCTCTCTCGGGTCGCTGTTTCGGTCTCAGCTGCCCCGTAGTGGGACGCCGCACCATCCTTCTAGCGGCGGAAGGTCTATGACCGGATGGTTCATCGGCCGAAATGCTTGGAAGGTGGTATCCTCTCTAATCGCAATCACGATACTACGACGGGCGGGCTAGCCTTCATTCTCTTGCTTGGCTTTTCTATCATGACGGCGGGTTATACTCGGGGCCCGAGACGGGATTTG
>JAKZJZ010002510.1:0-15998 GCA_022702705.1 Papilionanthe hookeriana x Papilionanthe teres
ATTCTGAGACATCGTTCAACGCTCTACTGGGTCGGCTGTGGATCCATGAGAACTAGATGGTACCGTCATCTCTGCACCAGTGTATAAAATTTTGTGAAGGAGGAGAACAGTGTATCAAAGGTGATTTACAACCGTTCTCCGTGCATGAAATCGGAATTCACGAAGATGCAGCTTACTACGCGCCTCCAAAGAAGACAGTCTTCTCCAGAAATACCATACCAAATGAAGCAAAAGAAGTTCGAGATGATGAAGAACCTGAAATTCTAGTTCAATAGTTACTCACCACTCCCTTACGGCGAGATGGTGAAGGTTTCTCAAGAACTCGCACCCGAGGTCGAGGCCGGGGACGAGGTCGAGGAAGAAACGATGAAACAGTTGAACAGAAGAAACTGGTCATCGATGTTGATTGGGAAAGCACTTCCGAAGAAGACGAAGAAGAAATCAAGAAAGAAGCAGCAACAATAATCCAAAAGAAACCTCAATTCAAAATCTTATCAGAAGATGAAAAGAATGAAGAATACAAATCAAAGTATGAGAAGATTAACCACTATGCACATACTATGACCCTGACCCCGATCTATCCTAATAAGGTCGAGGGTATGGTGATCAAGGAAGTGCATGGTGGTAGTGCTAAGCCAATCAAATTCTACCGTGGTGCTTCTTCTTCCAAAATTGAAAATGATGTACAATTTGAAGATGTTACTTTATCTGAATTAATGGAATTAC
Source organism: Papilionanthe hookeriana x Papilionanthe teres (assembly GCA_022702705.1). Classification (NCBI taxonomy): domain Eukaryota; kingdom Viridiplantae; phylum Streptophyta; class Magnoliopsida; order Asparagales; family Orchidaceae; genus Papilionanthe; species Papilionanthe hookeriana x Papilionanthe teres. Next base: position 727 of record JAKZJZ010002510.1, read on the forward strand.
CTTTTGAGTGGTACTCTCCCTGTGTTTAGAATTTAGTTCAACGTGGTGTCTTACCTAAACATTGGACAAAAGGTCGATCACAACACTTTGAGAAATTATGAAATAATGCCAGTCAACCTCCCAACTCAAAGCACGGTCTCGGATTCGACACAGTAGGATCAGTTGATGATACGGGATTTCGCTTGGTTGTCACTTGCGAACCTGGTGAAGACTGCTTGGAAGCTTCAGACGATCTTGAGGATCTACCAATTGGAGATGCTCCGCCAGAATTCGAAGAAGAAATTAAATCTACGATAAACGAGTTAGTGGAAGTTAACTTAGGTACTAGCAAAGAGCCTAGGCCGAACTTTGTTAGCTCCTTGCTCAATAAAGAAGACTCTAAAGGAATGATCAAGCTGTTAATGGAATTCAAAGAATGTTTTGCTTAGAGTTATGATAAAATGCTAGGATTAGCTCCAGAAGTTGCAGTTCACAAACTAGGAGTGGATCACACTGCCATTCGAGTCAGGCAAGCTTCTATAATGCTTCTAGAGATTGAACAACAAGTTATAGCTGAAGTTAAGAAGCTAATAGAAGCTAAATTTGTCCGTGAAGAACAATATCCGACTTGGTTGGCCAATGTGGTACCGATAAGAAAGAAGAATGGTCAGATCAGAATCTGCGTGGATTTCAGGGATTTGAACAAAGCATGCCCAAAGGATGAATTCCCGGTACCAATTCCAAAATTAATGATCGACATCACCTCGATGCAAGAAGTATTCTCTTTCATGGATGGATCGTCAAGATACAACTAGATAAAGTTGGCACCAGAAGATGAAAAGCTTACAACCTTCAGATTGCCAATAGGAATATACTGCTACACAGTAATGCCTTTCGGATTGAAGAACGTAGGAGCAACCTACCAAAGAGAAATAATAAGGATTTTTTATGATCTCATTCACAACCAAGTCGAGTGCTACATGGATGATGTGGTCATTAAGAGCAAACTGAAAGAAGATCACCTGTATGATTTGAGAATTGTTTTCGAGCGATTAAGACAATTTAATCTTAAGATGAATCCCCTGAAATGTGCCTTCGACGTCGCCTCTGGGAAATTCTTAGGATTCGTTGTCCGACATTGTGGAATTGAAATCGATCCGGAGAAGACTAAAGCTATCTTAGAAATGCCACCTCCCAAAACTTTGAAACAACTATGATCCTTTCAAGGGAAGTTGTCGTATCTTCAACGCTTTATCTAGAATTTGTCAGGTAGGTGTCAGCCCTTATTGACATTAATTAAAAAGGACACAAAATTCATTTGGGAAGAGAAATGCCAGCGGGTCTTTGAGGACATTAAACAGTATTTAATGACATCTCCTGTCTTAGCAGCCCCAGTCTCGGGTAGATCGTTGATACTTTATACCCCAGCCTTAGATGATTCCTTTGGAGCCCTGCTAGCCCAGGTCAATGACGAGGGTAAAGAAAATTCTCTTTACTATATAAGTCATCGTCTAGTTCCGACGGAAGTAAAGTATCCCCCGATTGAGAAGCATTGTTTGGCCCTGATCTTCGCTACTCAAAAGCTCAGGCATTACATGCTTTCTCATAAGGTCAACCTTATTTCGAAAGCAAGCTTCCTCGTAGCACACCCTTTACCGACAAAATCGCCTCTCAACGATGATTTGCCAGATGAGTAGATAATGAGCTTAGAAGACCCCGATGTTCGACGGTGGGAACTGTACTTTGACGGGCATATTCGGCACAGAAAAACAAAGAATTACAAATGATAGTGCCCGGTATGTCATGAATCAGATTAGTATTTATAACACTGGAGCGGGGGATGTTAAGGTATTCCTACCATATAACAGAACCATGTACTATCAATGAAGCAAAATACGAAGCCCTCATAACCGGACTGTAATTGACCATTAAGATGAGGATAACCGATATCAATATCTACGGAGATTCACAGTTGATCATTCAGCAAGTCGCAGGATAGTACAGGATTCTGAAACCAAGACTCGAGCAGTACTTTCAGTATGCCATGAAGTTGTTGGAACATATTCTGAATGTAACGATCTACAAGATCCCCAGAAGAGAGAATGCTCTTGTAGACGTGCTAGCCCGCCTTGCAAAAGAGTTTGCCTGCTTACAAGACGAGTCAGTTGAAATGTTCAGGGACGACAGGTCCTATCACAACTCGACGTGGATGCAATATCTGAATCAGAGGAAAAAGAAGAAGAAACTGTTGCAGCAGTAACAGAAATTACAGAGGATTGGCGGCGGCCATTAATCGACTACCTGCAAACATGAAACCTATCAGACGATAAGTCATTGGCCCATCAAATTAAGAAAAGAACTCTTTCATACGCTGTTGACCTCATTTTTGGTGAGGTCTTCTCTTCTTCTTTTTAGTGCTTAGGATCTACCCTTAGGCTTTTCCTTTGACTATCTTAGAGGACTAGAATTGGGACCCACCTTTTAGAAATTCAAACCACTTCTTAACTCCCTGCAAACTCCACAAACTTGACCGTAGACCCCTAATCACCTAGAGGGTTGAAATCAAATGTGGAAGTTTAAAGGATGAGTTCCTATAGGACTCTTTGGCCTTAGGACTGCCCTGGGTGGCCTGGTCTGGTGAAGGGGCTGACTTACACACACACTACACTTACACACTACACTTATACCCTACACACTACACTTCCACATACCTCCTAAAACCACACCCATGCCCAACTTGACCTCCTGACTCATGTAGGTGATTCACATGGATGGTCCCTAACCCCTAAGCCCTTGGCAAGAGGGTTAGGAACAACATAGTGAATGCCTCAAGTGAGTCCCTTCATGGCTCATGTGGGCTTGATATGGCTTCATGGCTCAACCAAAATGACTTCTTTCCACCCAAATTCACCCGATCTTCATTTTCCCAAATTTTCGATTTTCGACCCCGGGACCCTACACCTACTAAACCTACCCAAAACCCTCGAAATTACCCAAGTTTCTCAAAGATTTCCAAATCACCCAAAATTCTCCAAAATCATTACCAAACATCTCCACATCACTTAAATTGATCATCCATACCCAAAAATACCAAAAATTCCAAGAAAACCTCCCGATACCCTCCAAATACCCAAAATACCTCTCTTGGCCTAAAAATCCAAAAATTCGGAAAATTCCCGAAAAATTCCAGAAAATCTCAAATATTCCCAATTTCATTTTGTCCAACTACACCATGGGCCAATTTTGTCAATTTACCCTACTTTTGTCAAAACCCCCAATTCGACCCATTTTAACCCTAAGTGAACCCGATGTCAAACCAAACCTACCCAATTGACCCCGATTTTTGTCCAATTCAATTCTAAACTTCAAATAAATATCCCAAATACCAATCTAGACCAAATCCAAGCACAATTTGATTGACATTTGGATCCAATCTCACTTTTGGCCTTAAAGCCCAATTTGGACCCATGACCCAAACCTAACTCAAACTCACCCAATTCAACTCCAATTAACCCCAAATATTTTCTAAATCTTCCTTAACATTCCCACAAACAAAAAACTAACATGATTTGCCCAAAATTTAGACCCAAACCCCACTCAAATTCAACCCAAAACAAAAAGGCCCAATTTTGACCTAAACCCAAACCTAACCCAAATGAGCCCAAACCCCAAAATCAAAGCCCAACCAAAGCCAAAACCTCTTTGAAACACCCCCATGAACATTTCTCAACATTGATTTTACATCAATTTCAACTCTAGCCCAACATTAGCCCAACTTGGCCCACTTGGACCTACATAGGCCCACTTACCAAATAAATCCAAATTCAAACCAATTCAACTCCAAATCACATCAAATTGATTCCAAGCCCTTCATAGAACATCCCTAAGCCAATTATGACATTTATTTGACAAAGTTCTTCACAAAATTTTTATCCAAATGACCATCCTAAAATCAAAAGCCCATTTCCCTTAAACTTTTCTAAAAGCCCACTCCCTTCAAATTCAAAAGCCCAAATTCATCCAAAAGCCCACATGACATCTCCATTTGTCATCCACTTAATTAAATCCATTACCTAAGTCCTAAATTCACCATCAAATTATTCCAAATCAAGTTTCATCCAAATTTCCACCAAATTATCCAAAATCCTTAAAATCCTTTTTTATGAAATTGACCAAACCTTTTCCCAAGTCAAATGGAGCCATGGAGCCATGCACAAGCCATATGCAAGCCATGAGAGCCTCTTTACATGTCACCATGCCATTTTGGGCAAAAGGAGGAAGCTCTTTCCTTAATTCCTAAAGGTGATTAACCACTTCCATGATTCCACTAAACCATGCTTAAGCCTAATTGTACTTGGATTGTGACTTGACCCCACTAATCAAGCTGATCCAAATCACTTTCTCCTCGGCCTAAACCAGGCCTTGGGTGGTGCACCTAGCCCAAATGGGTGGGTTGACCCATTTAGGTCCAAATTTAGCCATGCCCCATTCTACTTTGAATCAAAGCCTTTACACATGGCATTTGCCAATTGCCTACACTAAACCCCGACCACGACCCACCCGACCAAGATGGTGACCATTGCACGGCCGGCCGGCCACCGAGCCGCCGGAAAACACCATGGCCGAGAGCTCACATGTGAGCCAACATTGAAATTCTCACTTGTCGAGCCGCCCCATGCCTAGTGGCCACCATGGCTGTTCTTCCCATGACCGAAGCAGCTGATCCCATGCCTCAACTCCCCCTGGGAGGCCCTCCACCCTCTCCTATTTAAACTCCACCTCTCTCGGCCATGAGTAGAGCTAAGCACAAACCTTGCCAAAACTCTGCCAAAATTGTTCCAGACCCTTCTCCACCCTTAGAGCACTTGATCCCAGGTGAAATCCCCCTGCCATTTCTCCTCCGTAAGCTCGATTTCGGAGTTGAAATTCCACCCAAAACCGGGACACTTCTCCACGGTGAGTCGATTCTCAAATTGATCGGCTCTACACCTTCACCGGACCGAGGGAAGGTGTCCACCGACAAAAGCCCCATCTCCGAGGCCACCCAGTTGCTCCAACCTCCAAGCTTTGTGATCGGGCTTGGTCGAAATCATATCCAGACAATTCACCAGACCAGGAGACTTCATCTGGAGCTTGCTGGGATCCAATCGAAGGTGCAACAACTCTCAGATTGAAGCCACACTTCTCTGAGCCAAGGTATGTGCTAATTCTTCATCCCGAGCTTCTGGAGAATCTCTATTTCAAATGCCTTAGTTTCAATGCATGTTAACAGTATAGATGTGTTCGTCTCTTCAAGACGAATCCATAGAGTATAAGAACATAAAAATCCATTGAGAATCGAGTGAGATCTTAGGGATTTAGTGTGGACGGCTCTCGGGTGAGAACAATTGGGGACGATGAACGGATGCCGTCCATTCAATACACGCGCGGACGAACGGCTCAGATGGCGTCGGACCAGGAAACGGTGCGAGAACCGCGGGGCCCGGGCTGCTGACTCAAGTGGCGGCGTCGAATGGGATCGCGCCGCGTGGCCTTTCGGAGTCGCCGAGGATGCGCCGGCGCGCGTGGATAAATAGAAAATTAGGGTATTTTCTTATTTATTTAATTCCCTAAACTTCAAAAATTCATATCTCTATGTAGAAAAATCAGAAAAATAAAATAAAAATACCTCGTTGCTCGGTGAACGGAGGAGAATAATGTGGAAAAGAAATCATTTAATTTTATCAAGTATTTTATTTTTTATAATTTATTTACTCTCTGCATTATTTTAATTCTCCATGCATGCATACAATTCACCATGGCATGAGACCATAGGGCTTTGAAGCCTCCGAATTTGGGAACATTCCCTGAATTTTCCAAAGTCGGAGGCCATCCCTATAAAAAGTTATTGATTTTTCAAGTTCGAGTTCTTCGTTTTGAATATTTTAATTCCAATAAATAGCATGTTGTGAAATAAATTCTAGGAAAATTTGGTGATGTTTCATACGACTGAGAGAACCCTAGGAAAAATAGGTTTTGACTTAGTTCATTTAAAACAACCCTAATTGGCTTAAACACCCAAAATAGGTCTTTAATTAATTAGAGTTAACCATGCATCAAATTGACTTGAAATCAATTCTCCACTGACCTTTAGGATCGAGAGGAATCCACCATAAAAATTTGAGGTCAATTGGACTTGGTTAGCCCCACCAATTGGGTTGATTAAGCCACTTAGCCATTTTAAACTTTAAAAATTCATAACTTTTAAAATACCTTTCAAAAATTCACCAAATTGATTTTGGAGCCTCTCGATATCAGGGAACCTAAGAAAATTAAAATTTTAATTTTCTAAAAAGTTGATTTTTAATAATATTTTAATATTTTTAATAATTAAAAAATAATAAAAATCACAAAAATAATAAAATTCACCAAAATGTCACATTTTGAATTTTAATCACATAGGAACAAATCCCACATTTTTCTTAGGTCTATTTAGTGAGATATTAAATTTTAAAGCTTTAGGATATTTTTAAAATTAAAAAATGTATTTTCTAGCATTTTCACTAAAATAATTATAATAAATCATAGAAAAATCAGAAAATTGCAAAATTTGCTTCTCAGTTTCCTTGATATCAGAGAGAATTTTGAAAAATATAAAACTCATTTTTCAACATTTATTTTATTTTTAAATTAATTAACACTCCAAAACTTAAAATAATTATAATAAAAATAATATAATTCAAAAAATCACCAAAATTGGTCCAAGTGCTTCTCTGGTCATTAGGAATGTCCCCTAATTTTCTTAAGGACTGAAACTTTCCCTTGGTCATGTTATCAAATTTTCCTTGAAAATCTCTATTTTCTACCAAAAATAATTATATAAATAAATTAAATACAGAAAAATCACATTTTCTCTTCTCATGTCTTTATTGACATATGAGTGAAGTTACATAAAAAATTCAAGTTCATTTGAGTTCAATTTAGTGAGTTATGAAATTATTAAACTTAAAGGGTAAAATGGTAATTAAAATCTTTAATCCTTAATTAAAACTTTTAGGTTTAATAAAAAAAATTAACAAGTAAAATATTTGATCCTAAATCTGATTTGGATGATTGAAATTTAAATAATTAAAGGGTAGAAACCCATTAAACAATTTTAAAATGATTAAACCTTAATTAAATAATTGATTAAATTTGGAAGAATAATAAAATTGGAATTATTAAAATAGGGATATTATTAGGAAGAAATTTATTCTTTAATTTAAAAATCCCTAAATTAATCATCTCATTAATATTCAATTCTTAATTAAAATGATAACTCAAAATTCAAAATATTAAAAGACTTAATCATTAAACTAAAATTAAATTATTAAACTCTTTTTAAAAAAAAATTCAATTAAAATTAAAAAAAAAAATTAAATTTAATTAAAATTAAATTAAGTTAAATAAATTAAATTAAATCAAACAATTAAATTAAACTAAATTAAATTAAATTAAAATAAATTAAACAATCAAATTAAATTAAATTAAATTAAACCAAATTAAATTAAATTAAATAATTAAATTAAATTAAATAAATTAAATTAAATTGAATAATTAAATTAAATTAAATTAAATTAAGTAAATTAAATCAAATTAAATTAAATTAAATAATTAAATTAAATTAAATTAAATTAAATCAAATTAAATTAAAATTAAATCAAATCAAATTAATTAAACATCAAATCAAATTAAATTGAACTATATTGAATTAAATTAAATTAAAACTCAATTAAATTAAACTAAATTAAATTAAGTTGAATTAAATATAATATCACCAAAGACATAAAGAATTCAAAATAAATCTAAAATAACTTGAACACTATTCCAAATTTAAACCCACTAATGGAAATTAAACTAAATCACAAACATACTAATTTACCCTTGAAAGCTTTGATTATCATAACTCCTAAACAGAACATTAAATGAAATATTACTTCACTCTTAGGATATTCAAATGTCCTAGTTCACTGAGCAAGATAACAACAAAACTTGAATCCCCGGACGATTGATTCATTTATATAATTAAATTCATTTGGACTTAAAACAATCCTAGAAATATTGAAAAGATGTTTAAGATTCTTCTTAAGCACTTACTCAATATGATAGGACATTTATAAGAACAATCGAATTTAATTGTTCTTTGATGAAGAAAATCGTCTTCAAACAAAAACACAAAGAACCTAGACGTCATAAGAAATGACTAGCTATAGGATTAGGAATTTGGTAGAAAACCAAAACCCTTACCTTAGCTTTACCTAGGAACTTGCTTAAGTATTCTAATTATGTTTTAAGTGTAGCTTGGGATGACGGGAAGACCCTCCAGGTACGCTTTTATTTTATTACAATTTACTTTCTTGCAATTTACTTTCCTGCAACTTACTTTCTTGCAAATGTACTTTATTTTGCTTGCATGATAAACACCTGTTGCATGAAAACCCACACCTTTAGGATAGACCCTAAAACTGAAACCAAAACTAAGTTAAAAGTCATTGCAAGATAAAATTCACTGCCACAACATTTCAAAATATAAAACAACTCAAAATTTAATTACAAACAGAACACAAAACTACAATTGCAACTAAATTAAAACGTCCTGTTGGATGATCGGGAATACCTCGGATGATGTAACCTACGTGTTGCTAACGGGATTTCCACGGTCTAAATGAAAGTGTGGAACTCATTCGGTTGAGTTTAGCAAATTCATCTGGACTAAGTGAATCCGATAAAAATAATGATGCCGGAAGGATGGAACCGTGGGATCTTAACCGGTGTCGTTATAATCAACTTTAAGATTTGTTTTAATTAAAACACAAAAAATACTTGGAAAATTAAGATTTTCTCTAAATCAAAACACTTTTCTCATCCCCTGATTTATGACTTCTAAAACTAAACCTCTGCAACAACAAGGAGCTCGGAGCATGGTGGGCAACACGGCTATCGTCATCAATGAAAACTTGAACCTACTTAACAAAACTTTCCTAGAATTAAATAACCAAACCATAGGACTTCGAGGTAGTTTGCACTAGTGCAACATAAATCCTCAACCTTTTGTTAGGCATTTGCATTGCAAATTAAGCCCTAACCGGTTTTAGGATTCCGAGGTAGTCGTCCGATACGACATAAACCCTCACATCTTCGAAGTCTATTTGTGTGATTTTATCATACAAATATAAGCCCTAATTAACTAAAATTAGCGAAGATTAAAACATTAAACAAACAATAGGACTTTCCTAAATCCAAGCTAAACAATAGGATAGTCGGGAAATCACCGGAGTTCACTTCGAATCTGTGATTTCTCCTACTTTTCTTCCTTTGGATTCCCAAAATAAAATGTTCCAAATTTGATCCATTCCCTATTGAAATTCCAAATTTCAATCCCTTGAAAATCTTAAACTTTGAAAATCTTGAGAGCAGAATTATTGATTACTATCGAGAGTTTTCTTAGGTGATTCCCATCACTTAAGATGTAATTAACTATAGGGGCTTGCCCTTATAGGGAATTCTAAAGAACCTGAGTAATATAAACCTCGTTTAATGTTTTCATATTGAGCGGGGAAACTTGTCGGCTTATAAAATTCGTTCGCGGACCAAACGGATGTCACAAATCTTCTAGTTTATTTAATCGAGCCCCACCATCGAGTAGTGTGTCTATCCTTAGGGATAGATACACGGTTTATGGTGCGGTGCTCGTTTACATAAACTATTTGGGATGTGAGATCGGTTTAATCTCATATCTTAAAACTTTCAAATTTAAAATTATTTTCAAAATCAAATACTCATTTTCAAATTATTTATTTTAATTAAATTAAAAATTCGCCGACAGATTTCTGTTAGGCGACCCCTCTTCAAAATAAAACACACAACCTAAAAATATGCCGACAGGATTTCTGGCGACTCCGCTGGGGAAAATTCCTCTCTCCATTATAATCAAATAATTCTGCTTTCAAAAAATCGGTAGTGCATCCATGTCCTTAGTGGATCAAACTACCCTTCTTTCCGTTGGAATACCATGTTCATTTCTATCTTGAACAAGTATAGCCAACATTCTCTCAGATTTAGGAGCCACTGTTTAGACACCCCTAAACAGAGAGGTTCCATGATCCTTTTACATCATTTCTGAGGTGGGGTGGACCCCCAATAGGTGTTAGTTTAGGAATGATCCTTCGAGTCGAGAAGCCTTGCTTAGGACTCTCTTTTCCTTTCCAACTCCGAATCAGTTTCCTTACCTTCTCTACACCTTTGAATATTCCGTTCTAAAAAAACAAACCCTCTAATAAGTGACTCTTCTAACAAATGACTCCTTATTATAAATACATGAACAAAGATGAGTTCAGACTCTTTTCAATTCCTCTCTTTTCGTCCTAAAGAAAAGAAGCATAACTCGGGACCGACAACCGAATCTACCTCCGCGAAATGGAAGCCCCGAAGCCGATTTTCTCCTTCACCAACGGATCTGGACTTCGCCGTCTATAAGGATGAGCTGCCCGACAATGGGGTCATCCGATTTGGACGAGGATTTGAAAACACGAACGTCAAGGTCACCGACGTCTCCCTCTTTGCACCGACGAACAAGGTATCCGAAGCCGAGGAGCCACCGCGCGAGTTCGACCTTAGGTCGACCCAAGAGTTTCCTCCCCGCAAAGGGTCCCGACTAGGAGGAATACTGCCGTCCGCAGGAGGCCCGTTCTCACTACCCCCACCTGGTCTAGTTGTTTCGCACCTACCCCGACTTCGCCAAATCAAAGGGAAAGAAATCCGGAACTATGGTAAACTCGTTACACGTGGAGGGTACGGATCTTCTCGTAAGACCTTCGTTTTCGAAATCGGGTCCGGTTCGAAGATTCCGTCGGCGACAAAGACCCAAAGAAGAAACAGAAATAGAAGGATCGCCGGAGAAGCCGTAGCTGCCGAGATTGCTTTCCTGGAGGAAATTCCGGAGCTGCCGGAATATACACCGCTACCGAATATACACCACCTGCTCGACTACATACCACTTTTGGGAGGAAGCGGGTTCCATCCCCTCTCCGCCGCGGAGGATGAGGAGAATGTCCGCAAGATTGCTGCCACATTACCTCGGCCCGCATACTACAACGATAGCCGCAAGAAAAGAACTAGAACTACGCCGTTTGCTCGATTGCAAACTTTGGTAGAAAAGTTAGCAAGGAAGGAAAACTGCCCCGTATCGGAAATTCTACGAAGGATAGGGCGGGTGCCGGTCAAATCCCGTCTTGGGCCCCGAGTAGAACCCGCCATCATGATAGAAAAGCCAAGCAAGAGAATGAAGGCTAGCCCGCCCGTCGTAGTATCGGGATTACGGATTAGGGAGGATACCACCTTCCGGCATTTGGCCGATAGACCATCCGGTCCTAGACCTCCGGCTGCTAGAAGGATGGTGTGGCGTCCCACTACGGGGCGATTGAGGCCGAAACGAGCGGCCGAGAGAGAAAGTCTTGCCGGGAGAGTCGGAATGCGAAGAAAGTGCTACTTGCGATAAAGGGGACTCGTGAAAAAGAGACCCGACAACTATCACATGACAACCGCAAAGACACACGAAAGCTCCGCTAGAAGATGCCATGGAAAAGTTGAGAACCGACATCCGACGATTGGCAAAAGAAAGAGAAGAAAAGTTCGGGGATGAGATCGACTCATCGAATTCATGGACAACGAATATGCGGAAATCAATATGGTTGAGACACGAGCTTCATCGGCTTCTCGAGGTGCTCCTGCAGCCGCGAGAAGAGAGGAGCCGGAGCCGATGAAAAGACGGCTTCGGGAAAAAGACGACACGATCGCTCGAATGGCGAAGAGGATGGAAGAGATGGCCGTAGCCTCGGCCACTCTCCGAGTCGAAGTACAACCACATAGAGAGACACCCCCAGAGGTCATTCACATTGTAGACGGAGGAAAGGAGATTACATTCGTCAATGGGGATGACCAGCTGAAAAAGGATACATCGCAAAGTATGATCCCTGAAAAGGATATCAAAAACTTGGTAGAACGGCGAGTGCGAGAAGCCCAAGCACAATCGAAGAACGGGACATCTATTCGGACGGGTAGACCTTACCCGGAAGAATTCGACGCCGTCCGATACCCGAAAGGCTTCGTACCACCTCTCGTTTAAGACCTTCGACGGAGCCGGGAACCCCAGACGGCATGTTTCACACTTTCGTGCCGGTTGTTGCAATGCCGGCGGGAGCGATGCGTTACTCTTCCGACGGTTCGTCGGTAGTCCGTCGGGAATCGCCTTCGGCCGGTATGCGGAATTACCCGATGGTTCGGTGAAGACATTCTCGAGCTAGAGAGCCTCTTCATCGAGCGATTTGCGGAGCTCGGCACCACATCACTATAGGTGATTTAGTGGTAGAGAAACAAAGGCCGAATGAAACTTTAGTGGATTACATACTTCGATGGAGAAATTTAAGCATGAAGTGTGAACCACAACTGCAAGAACAACATGCGATCGGCATCTTGCTTAAAAGCATTCACGGCCCGATAAGCACTTCTCCTCAAAGGATTCACTATTAAGACTTTTGAGAAGTTGTTAAGCAAGGCCGGAAGCTTGCAAGAAGAGGCGAAGCAATTAAGTTTTGCCGACAAGACGGACAAGCGAGAAGCCGTTGAAGACCTTCGAAAAGAAATCCGGGATCGTTGCGGCGAGTTGACAAAGGCAAGCAGCCGATGCGAAATACCACCGTAACGACCGCGAGCAACCACAACGAATTACCGAGCAACCCCGATCCAGCTATCGGTCGTCTCCGCAGGTATGAACAACCGTCCCGTCCGCAACGTACATTGAGGGAGCTTCGAGCGAGAGAATATCCGTTCAAAAATGAAGCGATGACCGAAGATGTTCCGTAGCCTAATGAAAACTCCAGATTTCCGAGTGCGCGAACCTAAAAGACCGGAGGAAGTCAACAAGAACGGTGATCCCAACTTTTGCCCCTACCATCGGATGCTTGGGCACAAGATAGAAGATTGCATTACCTTTAAGAGTCGGCTCAACGACAACCTTCGAAAAGGAAATATAACAATCCCGAAGGAGTACATGAAGGAACCCCAGAAAGGAGGTTCCGTCAATGTTATCTCAACCGATCCCGTCATTCCGATAGATCCCTATGCAACCGACGATGGATGGACTACCGCCTGGACGAGGTCTTCGAAGAAGATTTTAGACAACATTCGAACCGCTTCGGTGCGAGCTTCAATTCAGAGTTCGAGACCTGTTAAACCGGTACTATCACTTGCGATAGAAGAACCACCTCGACAGGAGACGATCGAAGAAAAGAAGAAAATTGACGAAGAAGAGGGACCGAGACTCCTAAGGCTAGACTCAGGGGTCGCTTATCCTAGGATAGTTGTTTCCGATTCGGGGGAGAAATCCCTCGAACCTCCGATTTTGTATGATTATCTCGCTCACTTCGGTGGGATCATATAATGATAAGGGTGATGGCGTTGGCTACGTTTTGATTGTTTCTAACGATTACGTAACTAATGACAATCCGGATATCGACTTCGATGCCAACAACAATTCTCAAATCATACAAGATCTCGACGATCGGAATGACAAAGAAGGCATCCATCGAGGAGGCTACGAGAGTTCAACAAGCAACGGATCTATCCGTGAGTTTCGAGGAGCTCCGGTTATGATAGAGTTAGAGCCTTCGGATTTTGAAGATAATCCGGAAGAGCTCGTCATTCCGATTCGGGAGGAGACACCGGCAAGTTCGACACTAGATTCGGAAGAAATTACGAAGTCGACTTAAGAAGTGGAAAAGTTCTACCTCCAAGAATGGGTCCAAAAGACAAAGGAAAGCAGGTGGTTGTTCAAGAAGAACCAACCACAACAGAAGAAATACCCGTTCGAGAAGAAGCCGAGAAGCATGAGAACAAAGTGGACTACAACGTGCTAGCCCATCTTAGGAAACTACCGACCAAGCCGAGCATTTACGATGCTCTCATCTTATCAAAGGAGATGAGAGAAGCTCGATCAAAGCCTTACTTGATCCGGAAATTTGCTTAGCTCGAATGGCCGGAGATTCCTTAGATGAGGTTTGCTCATTAAAGGAACGACGAGGCGTTACCTTCACTGGACAGGTGACCTACTACTTGGGACGACGGATCACAACCGACCGTTGTACATTTCGATTACAATCGGAAAATTTACACTCTCCGCAGTATTGGTGGATCCAGGAGCATCAATCAATATAATGAGTCTTCGAACGCTAGCATACTTGGAAATTGATGCTCGTGAGCTCGAGGCCGACAAAATGTTATTAAGAGAATTCGACCGAGAAGGAGAAAGAGCCCTCGGGTCAATAACGTTATCGATGAAGACCGATGACTTAGCAAAGACAACCGCAAAATTTCACATAATCGATTCGAAACGTCGTTCAATGCTTTGCTCGGGCCGACCATGGATACATGAAAACGGGATGGTACCATCATCTCCGCACCGGTGCATCAAATACTACGATGGAGGGGAACGAGTGCATCAAAGGTGACTTGCAACCATTCTCCGTACATGAAATTGGAATCCATGAAGATGCGACTTATTATGCACCGCCGAAGAAAACAATCTTCTCCAGAGATACCGTAACAAATGAAGCAAAGAAAGTTCGAGATAACGAAGAACCTGAAGTTCTAGTCCAACAGTCACTCACCACTCCCTTCCGGCGAGATGGTGAAGGTTTCTCCACAACTCGCATCCGAGGTCGAGGCCGGGAACGAGGTCGTGGTAGAGACGCTAGGACAATTTGACAGAGGAAACCAACCATCAATGTTGATTGGGATGATAGTTCTGAAGAAGAAAAAGAAATCAAGCTAGAAGCAGCAGCAATAAGTCGAAAGAAGCCGCAATACAAGATCTCCCTCGAAGATGAAAAGAATGAAGAATACAAATCAATGTACGAGAAGATTAACCACTACGTACATACTATGACCCTAACCCCGATCCATTCTGACAAGATCGAGGGTATGGTGGTCAAAGAGGTACGTAACGACGGTGCGAGGCCAATCAAATTCTACCGTGGTGCTTCTTCCTCCAAAGCCGAAAATAATGTACAATTCGAAGATGTCACTTCATCGAATTAATGGAATTACCTTTTGAGTGGTACTCTCCCTGTGTTCAAAATTTAATTCAACGTGGTTTCTTACCTCGACAATGGACAAAAGGCCAATCACAACATTTTGAAAAGTTATGGAATAACTCCGGTCGTCCACCCAATTCAAAGCATGGACTCGGATTCGGCACAGTAGGGTCAGTTGACGATACT